>JAQIWG010003903.1:0-16990 GCA_034695025.1 Chamaedrilus cognettii | reverse complement strand
CCCCCGGGGCACCCGTGCCAATTACTCGCCGACACGGATCTGATTTATCGGACAAACGGTCGGCGGGTGGATTACGAGGATTTCGGATAATTGAAACTATCGCACGCGGCAGGGGCCGCCACGGATAGGCCTACACGAAGGCTACAATTTAGTCGAGCGTCGAGTAGGATAGCCGGGTACTCGGGTAACCTATTAACCGCAGCCGGGGCGGATCTATGCAGGCGTTTTAAGGGGGGGGGGAGTGGGGGGGGCTGCCCTCGCGTAACCTATTAACCGCTAGCAAGCAAGGGCGGATCCAGGGATACGGTATTGTCATTCGTTTAGTAGGCTTTGCGCACAAAAAACTGCATATTGCAGGTTTGATGCACATTGCAGATTTGATTATCATAAACTTTCGGATCATGTTCTTTGTGTGAACTTTGAACTTTAATGTTGCAGGTCATTGCCAATAACTTAAGCAGTGTAGGCCTGTATACTAGTAGTAGTGCATAATTAAATGATCGATATTACATCATTTATGCCCATAGTCTATAGATTCTGCAACGGCCGCACAATAGACCGTGTGTTGTGCGACCCTTGTAATCAGCTTTTTTCATGAACGATGCTTTATGCATCCTTCCTGCTAATATTTGGCGCGTATAGTCTACACGTGCACTATAATACTCGTCAAGGCTTCCGTTAACTGGCATCGCGGCCACGATGACTCCAGAAAACTTGTTTCAGACGCCAAAAAATGGTAACATCGTACCCCGGATGTCTTCAGATGCCAGATTTGAAAGGTATCGGCGTCGCTGTAATTGCATTGTAATGGAGTAGACTATTTTGTGTGAGTGTACTCTCGTGACTGCGGCGCCAGAATATGAAGACTGGCGTCTCGAGACAAAGTGCCTGAATCTTGGCGTCTGGACGCCAGAAAAAAGCTTAACCCTGCTACTCGTTCGAGATGCCGACTCTCGCGAAAACCGTCGATTCCTATACCCCCCGAGGCTCGTTTGTCCGACTGTGTCGAGACTTAACCAGAGGCGTCTCGACTTTAGGCTCTAGCGCACGTAAATCGAGTCGTCCGACTTCTTCCATGCACGTCTTCAGGGGTCTCGAATCTGGAATCGTCGGCGATGTTGTGCTGGGTGGAAACGAAAGCCTTGTTACGAAGTTAGAATTGGAATATGAAAGTGGACCATGCACGCATGGTCCTGTGGTCCTACTTTTATCACAATATTATAGTTTTCGATTCGAGTAGCCTAATATGATATATTGTATTATGCGGCATACCCAGTATTTGTCGTTTTGCACAATAATTTGATCGACTTATAAATTTGTGCGGGATATTAGGGTACCTTATTGTTGGTTGCCGATGCACAGAAAGAGTGTACCCATAGGCCTGTATCGATGCAACGGCTCGGTAATCAAAGTTGTTAGTTGAATTTTGTAGTTCATCATTGTATAGTCTATCATGTTCAACAACGATATTATATTCTCGTTCTTCACTAGCATACGCCTACATCCAAATTTCTGTGCAGTTTTGGCGCCCCGATCAAACATTAGCCTGACCCTCAGAAATAGCATGTCATATCAACGACGCATCTATCACCCAGAGCTTATCCTCCCCTGACGCTGATCTCACCACTGCGACTGCGAAGACATTGACATAACTTAACCGCGGAAAGAAGGTATCCGGTATCTTA
This sequence comes from Chamaedrilus cognettii, assembly GCA_034695025.1. Lineage (NCBI taxonomy): Eukaryota > Metazoa > Annelida > Clitellata > Enchytraeida > Enchytraeidae > Chamaedrilus > Chamaedrilus cognettii. The sequence goes on along the minus strand of JAQIWG010003903.1, from coordinate 15,305 downwards.
TCCGGTCAGAAAACATGACAGAGGCACAGCCTATAGGATTAGCTACGTGTGCAGTATGTCATGTATGCATGCATGTAGCTAAAATGCAAATAAAGTTGAAAATCCGTTGAGTCGTTGCGTTGAGGTTTAAGCATTAATGCGTGCACTGTTCACCCGTGTAAAAACGACTTTGTTTCACAAGACACGCAATCACATGGACGCAATGACTTTAGTCCAGCTGACAAATGTTTAGACCTATAGCCTACTGAGCAAAATTGAGCTTGCCGCAGGCTGTTCTGAATTTTGATCTACCGGTATAGAGCAGCTTACTAGGTGAGTATATGACTATATTTCATTGTAGGATCTGCAGAAGATGATTGTGTAATTATCTCTTGGCAGTGTTTCCAAACGTGCCATGTTGGCTTGCCAATAGCAACCTCAAATGTAAGAGGCCGCAACAGAACCGCTACCCCTTCCTTAGTCGCCTTTTACAACTCAACCGGGGAGCTCTGGGCTACAAGTCTATTCTCTGTCTTTCTTCCTGTCTTACTGGGATAGTAACCTATACATATACATCCAGGTTCACGTGACACACAAATATCGACGTTTCTTCTTTTCGATAACTCAATGGAGCATCAAATCACCGCATGCGCCAGTGGACGTCTGCAGCCCGCTGTGGCTGCGGTCGCGTTCTTGTCGCTGACGATTGAAGTCTCGTCTTTGATCCTAATCGACTGCGCACAGCTGCAGACGTTCTTTTAGGTACGATAGCCTATGCTGTGAGCGATAATAGGCCAATTGAAGCTGCTGGCAAAGGCGCAACCACAGGGGGGGAGGGCGGGGGTCATGACCTTTCCAACTTTTGGGATGACCTCTCCATTTAATTTTTTTAAATCGCTTTTATATATTAAATTTTCTTTATTTCCGTTCGTGAGTAGTTGTATAGCCTTTAGCCTCTGATGGTGTGATCCCGACCTCCTCAACTTTTAGAGTGCGTTTGCGCCCTTGGCTGCTGGGGAGAGGAGACTTAATATCAAACCTTTAATCGTTCATTGGACGGAAAGGATTATAATTTGAAGCCGTGTTTGCTGACACAGCGATGCCAGATATTTGACTTTGTCTACAGCCTCTCCAATGTCTGCTGTCGGCGAACGTTCACAGTTTTGATGATAACCACAACGAGATTCAAACCTTCAATCATGAACTTAAAAAACAATCATTATGCGCACGATGGCTGACTCTATGAACCTATGACCCTATGACCCTGTGACCCTGTGACCCTGTGAACGTTTCTGAGGACAAACGTTCAATTCTTATCATTATTGTATTGTGAGCCACCCCCTCTCTCAAAACCCACGAACTCCCTTCACAAATCATTTTAGCATCCGTTGCACGCTCGAATGGTTCGAAGCAGGGTTCTCACGTACGGAGCAATTCCTCAAAGATTGAGAAATTGAGGATCTAATGGAGCAGTCATGGAGCAGTTTGAAAATGAGCAATTATGCAGCATGGAGCAATAGAGGTATTTTTGAACAATTTTGTGCCTATGGATATTGAGTATGAAGTATCAATAAAGGGGGCAAAATGTCTTTGGAGCCTTAAGAAAGGCGCAAAATGAGAGGGTGAGAAGTGGGTTTGAAGAATTGACTTCTTTCCAAAAAACGAAAAATTTGTCCAATTTTTGATTTTAAATTTTAATTGATTCAAATTTCAAACAATTTTTGGAGGGAAGTGTTCCCGTCAGCACTCCCGCACTACCGGTCGTCATTTCAGTTTTCGAGGAAAAATTCTTCTTTTTCTAGATATAGGCTTATGCATGCTTATCGAACGTGGAGCAATTTCGATGGCGATGGAGAAATTGAGAAAAATTATCGATCTAGTGAGAATGTCTAGTGAGAACACTGGTTCGAAGCCATTTCGTACATGTATGATCAGCGACCCGCGTAAGTCAATCGTTCTGCGATTGCATGCCGCCACAAACCATTTCAAGCGAACCGACCCGTGCGCATCTCTCTTGATCATGCTTCGTCAGCGGCCGCTCACGTGAGCCGCGCTAGTTAGCCGATGAGCAGTTTATTGACAAGCGTCTAACGGCGGAATTTTCCCTGTGCACGTACCACGCCCACTTAAAATATAACTCATAATCTTAAGGGTTCAGCAAGAATCCTAAACCCTAACCCTAATCCTAACCCTAATCCTGACCCTAACGCAGTCCTAACCCTGACGTGCTAATCCTAACGGGGCTCTAACCCTTTAATTTGAAAACAAAATAAATTTTCTCGCGCGATGATTGACAGTAATACTTGACTATCTTTAGCGATAAACTCACTCCGTCAAAAACCGTGTCTTGACCGTGAAAGTTGTTACATCAAACAGACAAATTTTTATGTCATTGGCGCCCCCCTCGCCTTCCTGACACTTTTGCGCCCGGGGCGGTCGTCCCATAGTTGCCCCCCCCCCTCCGCTATGCTATACTAGAAGTTTCAACTTACAACTATAGCTGATACGACAACATGGTCAATTAGGCAAAAAATTAATTATGCAGTAATTTGCGTGCACCATATGGGGTTTGATATTGTCATTATCAGCCGCATCAAATATTTGGTAAGATCCGATATGTTGCGTCATCAGAATAATTATTGACTTTATCAATTATTGAATGGAGTTTACGGCGATTGAATGGAGAAATTTCTGACGATATAGTATCGTCAGGAATTTCTCCATTCAATCTCCGTTAAATGTGATTTGGACAACATTTTACATCTTCCTGCAATAGATTCGGCGGGAAACCACGGTCTCGTGAGGGAGCTGTAAAGATTGCCAATGGACTATTCAAATCGCCAGTGTCCCTTTGCAGAATTGCAACGATCTACGGAGATCATTCGTTCATGGATCTGGCCCACTATGATTATTATAGTGATTCGTCTGGCATATGTAATGCCAGGAATCACTATTGAGGAGAACAAGAGGAATTATGGAAGTTAAAGCATGATGTCGTAAGACCGAGCAATATAAGGATTACGAGATAGCATGGGCTGAGGCTTAAATGCATTGGGGGTAGGAGAAGAGCATTGTTGCTGCGGGAGTTAGACAGTGGAGCAGTTTAGAATCCGAGAGCCAGGCTTTTGTACAGGATTTTGTGTTTGGAGGGGGGGGGGTCAAGAATTATTTGTGAGAGGATCCCAAGTGGGATCAAATAACCTAGACCTCTCACTAGGGCCCGACGACAGTTTTTGAGGCCTCTTTTAACAGTGCTTCTCAGTTTTTGAGGCCTTTTTTGACAGCGTCTGCCTATTTTTGAAGCCATTCTTAACAATTATTTTAATTTTTTTGCGTCGTTGGGAGTTTTTTTCGAGGACCCCCAAAAGATTACAAACACAAACATAGAAACAAACCCCACTGAGGTTTGAGGGTCGGAGGGGTGTCCATCCGAACTTGAGAGGAAAGAAATCCTCCACTGGGGAAGTTCTCTAAATCCCCGCCAAGCGGGAACAGAGACACCCAAACGGTTTGAGAGTGACGATGATTTTTGTTTGAAAATATATACACTAATTTAACTGTTGAATTTGAAAGTGTTTGAGTAACAGCAAGCCCGGTTCAGGTCTAAGTATTACATTAGAATCCATTAATTATTATGTCAACAGTATATGTCGCATTTTAGGAAAAATTAGGTTATATGACCCCTCTTGTTTTAATTTTTAAGTGCTCGTGAGGGCAATTGCTCCCTTTTTTCTGCAACCGCTATGGAATAGGTCTTCGGCCACTCTTTGTGTCCAATAAACCGGAATCATTGTATTACCGAGATAAGGCTCATCCGATCCCTCCAAACGGCAGTTCAACCGCGTACGACGTCGACGTATGGAGTATTGCAGACATCATCAGCGCAATAAGAATATTGATCGAAACCATCGTCGTCCTCGTGACCGTTTGCTTCAACGAAAACGTCCATTATTAACAAGCGCCAATAAATAAATACTAACTGCTATATATTAAGCGAGCTGGGCTATGATTTGACTAGGCTTAACCTTTTTCGTCATATTCATATCGACAATCTGATTGCTCATTATACTCAACTAGGTGAAAAGTCTTTGATTAACTGTAACGCCCTACAATGCAAACTATATCGGATCGATTCCGGGAAAAGAGCGCCTTCTTACGAGGCGCCAGTCTGCGCATTTCTCAGCGTCATTATTATAAATTTAACGTCGCTTTCGCTGCTTGCAGCGGCCGACCGAGTATATCGCAATCTCGAGGAAGTGTGTGCTTCTCATCTGGCGGTGTTTGCTTTCAGATTAATGACCGGCAGCGTCACGTGACCAACTGAGAACTGTATACTGCTTCCGGGCTGAGAGGCGGTCATTGATAGACACTAAGATGTGATTGGTGGGAGTTGGAAAGAAAATTACGTTCTAATCGGGTCCATATTATGTAAGGAACCTCGAGATTTAACTAACCTAGTCCCTGAAAAGCTGCAAACCTGTTTGCTAGGCTGTTCAAATCACAGCTCTAACCTGTCCGACCTCATTAAAACTTTCTATAAGTTCTAATTTATAAATAGATATCTTCAACAGTAATCTATGCAACTGAATTAAATTCACCGGAATGTTTGAAAGAGAATGACAAAAACCGAGTTCCGTTTTTCAGCATAGACGACAAAAGATCTTGAAGTCGCATTTCTTTGTGTAATAGTTTTCACGTGTTCCAAATGAGTGAATTTAGCAGTTCTCTCTTCCGCGAGACTGTGAAGAAACGCAGGTGCTTTCGTATTGAACACAGGCGCCAGGCGCCTGCATGACGCTGAAACATTGTGTGACCTGCTAAAGGCTCGCCGTTTCATTTAGACTTATTGTACATTCTACTACGACATCGAGGAGCGTTGAAAGAGAGAGAGAGAGAGAGAAAATCCATGGAACTCTCTCTCCAGTCCGCAGGGCTTCAGTTCGCTACCGGAGGCGGACCGCGTAATTGTGAGGCCTTTAATGCAATGGAGCTTCGAAGGCATTCATTCACGCTGGTCGGTCCTTTGAAACAATCCCGTCTATAGGCCTATAAGGTCTGAAATCTCACCCCCTATAATAGCTGTATTCTCTTTCACCCGGGCTATCGTCCCTACACGTATATGCACAATGACCCGATATACTGAGTAACATTTACGACGATTCGATCATCTAGATTTCGATGGGCTTTGCATGTCCCCCTGCCTCCAGGTATATTTTGGAAATAGTTTTTTTTACTGATTGCTGTCGCCTTGTTGCCATCGTCTCCTTTGTTCTCACAAAAATAAAGACAGCAGTCAATAAAAAAAGAAAGACTGAAGGAGTAAACACATTTAACAACCAAGAGATTGTTAAAATATGCTTCTGCACTGGCATTATCAAAAGACATTTGCCTTTATATCTACTTACAGTTTCATCGCTATCATTTATCATAGGCTACTACATGCAGTGCTGTATTGACAATATATGGTTTTCTTGGCAAACTTAGCTGCGATATATTTTCACGTTGGAAAACATACATATAAATTATATAGGCCTACTATTTAATAATAACACGAGCTTACATATAATAATATAATCCTACATATATTCACATGTAAGAAAAGATGTTACCAAAAGTTTATTTGTGAAATTCCCTTCATTCGCATGAATTCAACGCATTCACACTAAATTTTAAACTTCCCCAACACCGCTCCCTAGTTTTCGTTCTTGGAGACGCCACTGTTCGAGTCCGTAAACGACAAGAAACTATTAGCGCCGGATCAAGTATGAAAGACCTCGTCTTGGAGCAGCGTTCGCACTAAATGGGGGTTCCTTTGTGGACTATGCGTCGGAGCGGGACGAACCACGTGGCCAACGGGGAAGGGGGGAAGGGCAGGATAGACCGTGCGGCCCGCGGGTGAAAGTGGGACGCACAGAGCGACCCGGGGGAACGCTCTACTCGGACAAATATCCACGACTCATCGATCGTAGGAGTCGTGTCGTTGGGTTCTCAGACGAATCAGAGCACGTCTGCGCAAATTTCCGCGAGTTGTAGGCGATCCAGTGGTTAAAGTGAAAAGCAAGAGGTGAGGGGTCCCATATTTAAAAACAAAACGCCCACCAAGTTACAATCGAAAAATAAATACTTGTCGTTTGCCATTTTTAGGAGTGCGTAACCCCTAGTCGGATATTTGAGCGGCTTTGCGGCTCTGCTGCTCCGAGAGGCTCTGAGTGGTTCCGAGCGGCTCTGTCATGCAGATCCCTTAGCACGGCCTACACTAAGTAAGTTAGCCTGCTGTAAATGTAAACGATTCCGTTCTTTCGTTTATGGAACAGGATCCCAACATTATTGGAAGTGCCGGGTCTCAGATTGGAGGTGGCGGGTCCCAAATATGAGTTGCCGGTCTAAGACCCGGCGGGACCCGGCTCACTTTAATCACTGGCTGTATCATACAGCTAGGTGATTTATTTAGTTTCTGATACGTAATTTATCGTTTAAAATTCAATCACCTTCTGGCATTCTATTTCGATCTGTAGGCCTAAATGATGCGTTATCGTTAGGCTATCGCGCTGCTGTTCGTGCATGAAACTCTGAGTTCATGATAATGAGAAGCGTGAACGTGGATTTCAATGCCAAATTAAATTACATTATTTGAGCAGTATGCCTATTTGAAGACACAGGACTTAGTGCATGCATGGAACAGAAATGAGAAGAAGCGGGCTGGCAATTAAACTGCATATATAGGCCGCTTTGAATTCGAGGGATAAATTTGTGTTTCCGGGGGCACTTTTTGCATCTACCTACATTTTTGAAAACTGCTTTTTTAAATGCTTAACAACAGCGAAATATATTCTACATTCGTCCTACACAAAATCTAATATTTTTGTTCCAGAAAGCTTAATTATTGATTTATCAAAAACTTACAAATATCACTTGTCATTTTATATTGTTTTGTCAATTCTAATTATCCGTTTATCCGAGGTCCAGTTTCAAAACCATTCTGATGCCGTAATGCCGGCGAGAGACGCAGGGTTCTTGTACGGTTAGGCCTCCTTTCCACGATGCATATTTTGCATGCAATTTTAGATACAGCGATGTTAAAAAAATTACGATGTAAAATGTCCTTAAATGGGTTTCATGCAAGCCGTACATGAAACCCAGTTAAGGAAATCGTTGTCATGACAACGGTCGTCCGTCCGCCTTAACACGGTTTCATGCAAAATTGCATGCAAAATTGCATGCAAAATATAAATGGTTGAAAGAGACCCTTACGTACCCAGGACTAGCTCCGCCTTTATTCTTGCGGCGTACAATGTAAGTCCAGTGGCGCTCTTATCAGGGTGCGAGAGGTTCAACCCGCATACAATACGGAGATTGTTCTATTCTTAGAACATCTTTCAAATTTTGTCTTCTTATGGTTATTTGACGCATGTCACGTGGGATTACGATTGGGTTTAGATTAGGTTTGAGGAAATTTTTATGTTCAGGTCAGAGTTTGGGCTAGATTTTAGGTTAGGGTTAGGATTAGGATTTTGGTTAAGATTTTAGATTACATGTGGGTATGGGATCATGAATAGGTGTCAATCTGTTCTCAACATTGAGAAAGTTCGAATAAAAAAAATTTGGGGAGGGGCTGAGCAGGTAATTTAAAAATTAAGAAGTTCAAACATTGGGGGTCCGTTTATTTTGTAAGTTAGCATTACAGAATTCAACTATTTTGCGGTCCAAGCCGTTTACAAATATTGAGAGTTCCGATCCGCAGACACCAAAGTTTGAAGCTTATATTCACAAGTGACTTCATGGTTTTTGTTTTAGATTTGAACGATTCCCGCACTGCGTGCGGGTTGGTCCGGCGTGGACCCTGCCGAAGATTGTCCGACCGACGCCTGGGGGCGCGTTTTACGGCCGACGGCGCTTCCGAGGGCGTCACGCAGAACGGGAGTATAATGTTCTGTCGGAGAAGACCAGTGATGCCAGTGCTAGGGATATAATTATCGCTAGATTTCGTCGGTATTTGAGTGATTAAGGGATCTAATTTTTGACACAATCCCCAGATATCTGGGGATATTTTGCTATAAAATACCGCATTTTTATAATGAGAGCTTAGGATTTTTTGTATGTTTTTCCAAGCATGCACGAAATGACGCCTTTATGCAACGTTGGATCATACCGTCAGTCGGTATTAGAGTAGCCATGTGGTTCTCGCTGACTGACAGTTTGTCGCCGGTCGACGGTCCGTGAATGCCGCGTAATGAGGCGGTTCGCTGGGTGCCGATGGCAATCGTGCCTAATTTCGCTCCGTCGTGCTTCGGCAGATGATGCCACCGGGGGCCACCGAGCGACGTCTATTGCCCGGGCGACGCATTAAACCAAGAACAGGGGGTGAGGGAGGCGGGTGAGATATTTCGAACCTATTTTAGCCTATTTTGGGATATGAGCCTATAATGATGACGACGTCGCAAAAAATATTCAGGATAGAAGCGAGCTACACGTTCACGTGAAAAATGCGAGGGACAGAGCATACGTCAATGACCGTCTCACTTTTTGGGATTGTGGAATTTGTTGATGTTGAATCAGTTTTCAATACAAGCCTATGGTCGTAAATACGGGGTTTTAAGACTAAAAGTGATTTTTGTTCAAGAAAAATCGGACCCCCACCCTCCCAGGTCTTGATACCGCGCCTGCAGTGATGGAATGGGAAGGGGGGAATCGGGAGCGGGGGCCGGGGAGGCTTCACAGATTGAATTTGTCACGGATGCAGTGTTCACTGTGTGTGTGTGGTTTTACAAGTTCTGAAGCATCTTAAGAGACTTATCTCCCTATCGAAAATACTATTTTATCATTGACGTCAGCGAAATAATTACCATTTTCCATTTTGTCACTCCAGTGCAGGCCTACAGGCAGAAGCATACTAACTGTAGGCTACCTACTGTTGTATGCTCGGCAGGAATCTAGGTATCTACACACCGCATCGAAAATACTTCATGATAAGGCAAGTATAAACAGAATAGGGGGAGAATATAGGGGGAGAATAGAGAATAGAGGGGGAATAGAGGGGAAGAATAGGCAATCTATCATTCTCCGGAGCTTTCACAGACTTTACTTTCCCATTTTTAGAAATTGATGTAGAAATGATGACCTTGTTCGTCAACTTTGGCATTCACTGATAGACACAGTTAGATCATTCAGCATTCGCGTCAACCAAATTGCAAATTATGCAATCAGCGTTCGCAACTGTTAGTTTTGTGACATCCTGTGACTGTGACTTCCCATGACTCCCCGTGACTCAATCCGTGTGACGCATCCAACGATCCAGAGCGTTCAGCCACGCGACTCCCAAGACATCGCGTCACTCAGTCGCCGCTTGCGGCCAGAGGGCGTCACGTTTCCGCGCACCGGAAGCAGTTTCACACCGGAAGTGGTTTTCTACCGGAAGTACTTCCGGAAGTGGTTCTCTATCGGAATCGATGGCTGCCGGAACTGGCGTTTTGTGGCTACGTATGCCGTGAGTGAAAGGGAGTCAGAAGTGAGCGCGGAGTGGCTCGAGAATGTGGTTTGTTCGTGACTTGGAAAGTTATTGGAGGGGAATTGCAGTATTTTCATCAGCAATCAGTGCCAGTCAGCGATCAATCAATAGAATCTGATGCTTCTTCGATCTATTAGTAGCCAATAATAAATGTGAAGGCTATTTGTAGCGGTATTGAGCTGGATACAGGATATTATAAGCAGAAAAACAAGATTATATTTTCATGTAGGCTAGTGTCGTTAGCGTTTGATTGACTACTCATAAGGCTGTTAGTAACTCTTTCGCGAGTTATGCAAACACTTGGCCATTTCTTGATGGTATGTAACGCTATATATGGCCATTGGCCAATTTAACATTCCTACAGCGGTGCGAAAAAGCAATGTCTCGCACTCGCTATTTCGCCGGCATTTTTGCTGTAAACAAGAAAGCTTTCCGGTATGCTATGCATCGGATTAGTAATGGTTGCTGCAGCGCTGTTAGGGAGTGAGTGTATGTGAATGTGCAATGCGCAAGTGTGCAGACTGCAGAGTGCTGCATGCAGACTTATTGACGATCTCGAATCATTGTCAAACACTCGTTCTGCAGCGCTCTTGTGTGCGCTGCTGCAGGGATGGGCTGTTGTATCATATTCAGGACCAGTACCTAAATGGGCAATAAGGATTGGCTTGTTGAGGTTGAACACGCCAGTATCTGTTGTGGTATTTGATTTTGTATTGACTGATCGCATCACATTACATGAAACACGTAAACAGTATTATAACGCAATATAGGCTTAGACCCGCGCTATAGTAATACAGAAGCAGGCATAGTACTTCACAGAATACTACCTAGGATTATAACTACAGCATTCAGAATTTTCGCATTGAGCTTTCTACTTGACTTTACTCTACTCTACCTCGCTTTGGAATATACATCGCAATAATTTCTCAATAGAACTGTATCGCTACTCGTTAACTTATTGCATCACTGATCTGAATTCATTGAGTTGCAAAATTCAATGCGAAATCCTGTTGCAGAATTTTACAAAATACCTGCTGGATGCAGATTTGAGCACAAATGCATGGAGACTACAATTTCTCCCTTCAGATCCCCCAAGCTATGTTCGTCTATAATAGCGCCACATGCAGTCATGGCTCGAGCTTGGAATAAGTGCGTCCATGAAGTGGTCTAAAGTTAGCGCACTCGTCGAGACAGAACAACTCGAGCGGAGCTGCTGGGCTCGAGGACTCAGGCTCGAGATAACGCACTCGAGCGAGCGAATCGAGTCCACGAGTCCGCCGGATTATACACGGGAACGAGTGTAGGAATCTCTTCTTCATTGCAAAATTAACGTCGACTAAAAAACCAAAATGGTGCTATTATAATATCAAAAGCTCTTGAATTAAATTTTTTAAATAAATAAATTCAATTCTTAACCTCAACCCCTGCTTCTCATTCGCATTGTAAGATGAACGTTGACGACGAGGATAGTTCTCAAAGTGTTTTGAAATTTAAATCTTTTCCTTTGAACCCGCGATATTTGATGCGCGTTTAACACTTGGCGATTGAATCGGTCAAAAAATATCAAAATTGAGGCTCAATAATTTGCTTGTCGCTTCATTTTCAGCAGCACTTCCCCTATTGCTGGAAAATAACTTAACCCTGGAAAATATATAGTAGGCCATTTTTTAATTGTGCAAACAATTTGTTACAAAAATATTAATAAATATCGCAAGCGATATGCTACGATTTTGAGGTGTGTTGCCAAATAATACGGTTCATAATACAAGAGACCAACTACAGCAGCTTTAAAACTATCGGTACGGTAAGCGTCTGGAAAGGGTGCAGTATTACCAACCCCACAACAACGCATATTTTATCGTCGTCTCGTCGCCAAATTAAGCAGCCAACTACTCCAACGCGGCACTCCTTTTATCAAATTCACACATGCCAGTGCATGCACATCAGAATGCTCGTTTGCGAGAGGTCCATGTCGACGTCCTTCAAAACATCAAGCCGTAGATGTTGCAACAAATTAACACCCAACATTCGCCAGCGCTGTACGATGCGCAGAACTGCTGCAAAAGCCAAGTCTGCAAGCCTATACATACAAATTAACATCGAACATCGTGTTGTTGGATAGCGTCACACGTCTGTTACACTACTGTCACTGCTGTATATATCTTTATTTCACCACGAAGATAGTACTCAATCAACAAAAACAAGAAAACAAAGAATGAATCAAAAAGAGTGACTGCAATATATCTACCAATCTTCCAACGAGACTGTATAATAGACACGATCTAAATCAACGTTGAACAAAAGTTATTGAAAGATCTCGCTGTACATGTGCGTATATGCTATACGGACATGTCAAGTTACTGACCATTATCAGTGTCGTGCTTTCACATTTGGAATAATAGTTGAGAATAAGTCAGTAGGGTAAAATAATAACTACGAGCTTTCATTTTTTCCACTTTTGCACTGTTTTGTTACTTAGGCCTAACACCTCATTGGTTTTGCTGCATTATAGTGAAGAAAAATGATGAAAAGGTATTTTGACGGCTTCAAAGTAGCGCCATGCCAGACAGACTCGATCGAGGCTCGCTGCTTGTGGAGGAGGAGGCCGGAGTAGATGCTAAGATACTTTGCTAAGCAAAGTCACAAAGTTGCAAAGTCGCAAAGTTGCGAAGTCGCAAAGTCGCAGTCGCAAAGTCGCAACGTGCATTTTAACCAAAATATTTGACTGGGGGCTAATTTTTATCGTATATTGTTGCAGGATGTCAATTCACACAATCATACAGCTCAAATCAATCACCTAAGCCTATTTATTTGTTCCTCCGTTAATTATACATGAACGTTAATCGTTTTAATGTAAATTTTCGTTAAAATATTCTATAAGATCCTAATTTCAGAGTGTCAAAGAATGGGCTTATCCAGTTACATGCGGGGCGGCATATAGCGTGATTGAAAATATTGAAAGGAGTCCCATTAAAGTAACGGCATCTGCAGCGTGTTGAAATCAATATGAGGCCATGAAATAAAATACGTTCCAATCACTTGGGTCTATATTTTGCTCAGATATAGATATCAGGTGACTTTAAAATAATTTTCACTCGCCAAAATTTTATACACGCCAATATGTGGAATTATGTTGATTAAATATACTCTAATTCGGCACCTTCACCCACGATAAAAATTGTTTTTCTCCAAATGCCAGGATATTAGAATAGACTGTAAGAACTTTGTTTTCAGAATTTAGGAACAGTTATTATTTAAGAAGTTTCATGTTCCCCGTAACAGTAATTTATGCACGCGTGACACTGAAACAACAAGTTTGCAACTCGGTTATAAGTATCAACTTTCAGCATCACCAGCTATTCGCTAAGACACGACTGTACAGTGCACACGCATGGCCTGTGTCACCTTCAACATTTGAAGAGTTGTTCCGGTAGTGTATTCCATGTATCTACAGCAGCGTCGCCGCAGCTCCGCTACGATGTCATGAGCACATAGTTCTGCGCCGCTGCGGTGTCGCTAACTTTTCCGTTCGACGCAGACGACAGGCGGCTTCAACGCCTTGCGTGCCGTACCCTCGAACAGTCTCAGACCACCGCTCTCGCTTCTAACGAGAACCGACATATTCATCTCACATCGGTAAGTTATTTTTGAAACGAAAAATATCTGACGCGTAGGCTCGCATGTTTCTTTATCGCATATTTTCTTTTTGCTTTCAATGTTTCCGGTAATCCTAAACTGCCGCAAAATTGCATAAAATTGCATAAAATCCGACCCCCGGCGTCTCGGAGGTCAAAAATCATACCCCAGGCGTATCCGGACGTCAGATTTCAAATGCCCCGGTGTCGCTGTAATTGCGTTATATCGATTGGTATGTTGGTACGCCCATGGCTGGGAGAAAATGAAGACCCTGGTGTTTTAAGACGACAAAACGTCTGAGCCTTGGCGTCTGGATGCCAGAAAAAACCTGATAAAGGAAAAAACCTGAAAGGAGGCAATGCCCGTGAGTCGGGCTGTGACCGCAGCCATTCTCAAATTTCAACAATCATAAGATTTATATTCGCGTAAGCCAATATAATATGCAATTAGCAATGTTTCCTCTAATTACACATTTTTGAAGTATGTGAGCCGAGTGAACTAGTAGTTTGCGTAGACTTATCACTCCTGTGCTGCTGTTCTGGGGGGGAGGGGTGCTGACAGATATTTTCCAAACCATTCTTAACCGTTTTTGTTTATGCTGGCTCATGAAACACCGGCATCGCTTGAAACTTCAGTACTTGTTGTAATTAATCACAAAAAAATCACTTTACAACCATTTTTTGTGCGCGACGCCCCTGTCATCCGTACACATTGTTACTTGGTAGTACATTGTATAGAGCTAACGTCGGTTTATTCGTTCAAAGACGTATTCGATAATTAGTCAAAGAAAACATCTGAGAATTATTATTAGAACAAAGTTTTGGAACATAAATGTAGTTAAAGTCTTCCTTAGCTAAATTTGACTTGTGTTTGAATGTAATTTTCCTTCAAAATATTTTTAAGATTTATATTTTCTTGAATGTTATTACTGTAGCGCGCGTCATATAGACGTCTAGAATGAGCAGGTCATGAACGGGGTATAGGCCACTCTGTCACTTGTCGAAAGAAAGATTCTTGGCGTGGAATTTTGAGATTTTTCCGACAAATAGTACATGAAAAATATATATCAGTATCAGAGAGGTCAGTGAGGATTTTTATATCGTCGGCAGGTTACGTCTAACTGCAATCGGTTGAGACCTAGGAGGATAAATAAGAATTAAAACTTTTTATTTCATTTATCCATCTATATTCTATACGATTGAGACCGTCAGACGGCAGGGCATATATTTCTTCGTCTCGCTCAAAGAGACGTCAATTTCCTCGCTCCACTTCATGTCAGCCAAACTCAACGGCACTTGACCAAGTAGACTTGTCATTCAGTGTCATTCCAGTGGCTCGACCTTGAACCGCAATGGCGTAGCGAGGATATTTGGCGCCCAGGGCAAAACACCCAAATTTGCGCCCCCCCCCTCCCCCCCCCCCCCCGGTTGCCCCCCTCGCGCACCATAAACTTTTCAAGTTTAAACAATGACGAGTTCTAACTAACTAATCCAGTGTTAATATAATACTTTGGGCGTCCCTTTGTCGCCCCCTAGCCACCGGCGTCCGGGACGGCTGCCCCCTCTGCCCCCCCCCTCGCTACGCCACTGTTGAACAGCAATAAGGCGGCGCGTAATACTGGTTCGAAAATATGAACGTTGCGCAACTTGCAAGGGTTGACTACCTAAAACTTACATGCTTCTTATCATCTGATCTGTTAACGTGGATGTTTCGCAGAGGTTTTGACGTTTGCGCCCAATGAGGGCTGCTGGAGCTGAGTTTGTTTTTACGACCGGATGCTCTTCCTGACGCCAACCAAGTAAATAATTATCTGACTTGGGGTTAGCAATTAGCGACACGTGTGTTTAACAGCCTTGCTGAAGGGCCTGTAACGCATGGTTTCATAGTTGCGGTGCGGGGACTCGAACCCTGGTCCTTTGGACTCGAAGTCCGACGCCGTAAGTCTGGACAGTCTGCACCACAGCGCCTCGCTGTGGTACAGCGGATTGCAAGGATTGCAAGGATTAGGCACAAAAAATAGATTTAAATTTCATGACGTCGTAGATTTCTAATTGGCGTATATAAAAATTTGTAGCTGTGTTGAAGATGCTTGTATTAATGTATTGATGCAACGTTGCCATGTACCGCCCAAATTTGACACTGATGCAACTGCTGTAAAATGACCCTCAAGCTGTGCAGCATCGCG
>JAQIWG010003902.1:0-16991 GCA_034695025.1 Chamaedrilus cognettii | reverse complement strand
CCTTTAACTGACGTCCTGTTGACCAGCCATTACGGCTGGTCAACAGGACGTCAGTTAAAGGATTTTATGCCCAGTTAAACTCTGTCTTGAACTATTCTGGCTTTTGAATAAACCGGTTGGGGTCCCATCAAATTGTTGATTGGACTGGATGACTCGCTGTTAATTCTATAGAAGTTGGTTACTCTTGGTTAAATTAATGTTTTTTTATATTGGTAGCGGTTGGTTGAATACAAGACAGGGCTTTGTAGTTGCCGCCTTGAGAACAGC
This sequence comes from Chamaedrilus cognettii, assembly GCA_034695025.1. Taxonomy (NCBI): domain Eukaryota; kingdom Metazoa; phylum Annelida; class Clitellata; order Enchytraeida; family Enchytraeidae; genus Chamaedrilus; species Chamaedrilus cognettii. Next base: position 16,724 of record JAQIWG010003902.1, on the reverse strand, counting down.
GAGTTCATTCTTGGGTTCATATCATAAAATGAACGTAGAAACGATGCGCTTGTTATTACTACTATAATACCTCATACCGTTATCTTTGTACCTCAAATACGTACATGTCAATGGTTTTTATATCGCTGTCCCGTGGCCTTATTTATAATATATATTATTCTAATTATGTCGGTAGTTAACGAATTCGGGTTAGTTACATTATTAAATTGAGAGAGAGAGGATCCCGTGCTTCTTGAAGTCCGTGAGTGCTCTAATTATTGTCTGCTCGCATTGGATTATTAGTGTACCGAGCGCTCTTTTAAATGAGCCACAATGAAATGGAGGCATTTCTGCAACTAGTATCCAGCGCTATATTTCTATCACAGAGAGTGTGTCTCTTCCTATTAATTCGACATTGATGGCAGGGCGAGGTAAAGATATGGGCACAAGTTTTACATAATGAGAAGTTGTACCCAACCTTCGACTTTCATAAATTAATCGGCAACAAATTTGTCATCAGTGAAAAACGCATAAAAGATTTCCTCTAAAAATGCATCTTCAGAAAATAAAAACTTTTCTTTTTCCGCACTGTTTTAGAAATTAGTTAATCCCTCTCCCCTTAATCTAGAAGTCTTAGCTCCCAGCATCGAGGCCTAATATCTGGGGCAAATAAAGTCTGGCGACCCGGTCAACAATCTAGCGCGGGATTACTCTGCTGCATGTCTCGAGGCACGGGTCGACGGGTATAACGTTGAGCAGACGATAAGTGGAACGTGTAATTAGCACGGAGAAGCGAAAGATTGAGGCTAAGCTCGAAGGCCTTTTACATCGAAGCCTGAATGGAGAGCTAATAGACTCATTCAGATCTGGACCAGTTTTCGTCTCCCGCTTATCGGTGTCTTAAAGTGCACCAAAGAGCAATCGGCTCACTGAACAAACCTAAGAGGGTGCGTGTACGATGTGCAATGTACGCCTACAAGACTTGCTGAGCCTGAATCACTGTGGTCTTCGAAACCATGCGGTTAATGTCGCATGAAAGCTTCAATATGGCAAAAGATTCGAATTTTTATGATCGGCTACTATTTTTTATACGCATGAAATTTAGTTGTCTGTGAAATTCAGAAAATGGAACTGTGCGATGAGTCAAATTCAGACAATGAAGCACTGATCAGTCAAATTATGAATTGTAAACAGTGTGATCAGTCAAATTATGAAATAAAAACAGTGTGATCAGTCAAATTATGAAACGAAAACAGCGTTATCAGTCAAATTCTAAGTAGCGCATAAAAAGAAAATTATAAGGAGAAAGAGAAGCGCGTGCTCTAGCCAAAAACAGCAGGCGCGTGCCAGCGTTTGAAAAACAGTCCGATCTATTCTAATCGCTTTCGTGCCATGTCATTTGGATGCTCGGCTTATTTGAATGATAATTATTGTAGGGCTGATTTGAATTCGCTGGCAGAGTCCCCACACAGAGTAAGCGCAACCCGATCAAAAATATGCGTTCTAAGCGCGTGTCGCTTATAGGGGCACGCTTTCATATTTGTTCGCCACCAATAAACGAGTGATCAATTATTTAGTAGGCATTCTTGTGAATTATTTACATTCTATGTGATCGCATTCATCAGATGAAGCAGGCTAAAGCCAAAAGCACACGAAGTGGGCCTAGTTGATCTAGTTTAAGACTTTGTGCTAAACGCGAAGCAGTTTTGCCATTGAAATGAAGTAATGTTCGCTGTTAGCCGATGGCTAACTTTGGCTCCCTATGGATGAGACGCCTTGTAATAGTCAGACGTAGCCTAGTCGCGGTCTAATGTTTGAAGGCATTCTTGTTGAAGCTAAAATCACTGTAAATTATTCCACAAACTGAATTCGAACTAATTTGTCGGTTTTTGCGAATTAAAAGTTGGTGAATTACGCTGTAAAAATGGCTAAAATGGTCATTGTCGAACTTCTAAATGTTATCGCAATATTTAATTGAAAATGATGGCGGTAGCATGACTTTCTTTCTAACCTTCTTCAAGTTCGACAGGTATGATGGAGGTGTGTAGGCCCTATATAGGCGGTCTTTTCTTTTTACTTTATTGTAATATTTTCTGTTGTTAATGCGTATAATATTATTCTCGCTCTTACTGCACAATAATGTATCTAGTAACAGCCTCCAGATGCATGTTCTACTCACTCGTCCTGCATGTACTGAATTATGCCTGCATCTTATTTACTAAGTGCGTCGAAGTGTATAAACTTTTAAATACCGTACTGTTTTACAGTACGGTATTTTTATAGTAAATAATCAAATAAATTTTATGCGAATACAGTAAACTGTTTTTCTTATCATTCTGTTGTCAATGTATGCACCATCTGCAAATTCGGTAAGACTTAATTTATCATGCGATTGTCCTCAATGATTATGATGCAGTGTGTGAACCGTGTGTGGTTGTAACACAGACCATTAGGCCTCAGTCAGGTTCAGAGCATCGGGGCTACAAAATAAACAGCCCTCCCTTCTTTAGTCGCCTTTTGTTGTTGGCCCTGGAAGCTCTGGGCTGCAGACCAATTGTATGTTCCCCGGTTTGGCAAGAGTCGCATATTTGAATAGTTTTGGTACGGAGCACGATCCATTATTGGGAGGCTCAATATGTGCATAGTGTTAATACGTAATATTGTATAAAATAGAGAATGGCATCAAAGCAATCAAAAAATTGCATTTATGTCTGTCGCCATAACATATTGAAATTAATTTATCGTAATGCGTATTGTATGTGTGTTAGGTATAACTGTACGTTGTACCTAAGCAACCGTGCTTGACTTTCATGTTTTGTGAAGATTAACTTGTAGACTATCACATCAGCCAAGCAAGGGACAAACGATGAGTTACTACTGCGTGCAGCCGTGCATCGTGTGATACCTCGCTAAGATATAAAATCTGAACGTCTTGAGATTTTCATATTTTGACGGCATGTAGTATTGTTTCGTTGAGCTTTATAACGGGCCATCTATTTATTTTATCGTTATTCAAGATGGTGTAGTCGCAGAGGCATTATAGCAGAGATTATTGGTTAGGAGCCAGTTTTTGAAAGCAATCATACTAACCTCTTGGGTTAGCCTACAAAGTTCACTAACTGTATGCGTTTACAACCTAAGCTTTAATCAATAATTATACTGTAAGTTTAAATCTTCATTCTGTATGTCGGCTACTGGTTGTTGTATTGCAGCTGCTGCAAGCATGCCTAGCTGTGGGGTCTGTGTAGGCATACGAAGAGCAATCACTCTTTTGTCTGCTATGTTTTATTGATAATATGATTTCGAATTTTTAGATAAATTTTATTCTTTACGCAGCCTTAGTACTATTTAATTTTGATAAGATTAGTACTTAAATTGTAACCAGCAGCTATCATTGCATTGATGAGTGCGTTCATGTAGCCTGCACGTTGTGTACTCAATGTGAAGTTTGTTCAATCATTGAGTTAAACTTATTTATATGGCGTGCGTTGTAATCAGGCCATCTTGACGCTTATAATGTCTTTGTGAAACCTGCAGAGTTATAAATCGTCAACAATCTGTTGCACTGCTATATAATCTTTCCGTTGGTCGACTATTATATAACGTATCTACAATATAGATTATGGACTCATAGTGAAACACGATTGTTTGAGAGTATCACGCCGTATCAAAGGCAACTCTTTGCTCTTTGATCAGCCTTGTTGAGGCCGAAATGGGCGAATGCTTGTATTCTGTTCTGTTACTTTTCGCTCAATTGACAACTAGGGGTTGTATCAAAATTCTTCTTCTACCAAGGTTTGATCCGAATCCATAAACGGGCTTAGGTATATAGGCTACGATAGTTTTAATGCGTTTCTCCAAAATATCTGCTCTCTCCCTTTTTGTTTCCAATGTAGTTAGCCCCGGATACTTCAGCTTTCCTTCATATTCCAAATCTCCGCATCCCGTCATCATCCAAACCGCCCTTCTCTGCACTTTTTTCAATACCCTTGATGCTTACGACTAAGTATCATGTATACGCATTGAGTATGTCTTAAGAAGTGTACATGTACTCCAGTGTACGCAAGAGCAAGAGCAGTGCAAGTGCCAGAGCAATTTTATGGCTCTCCTTGTATAGTTAAGGTGTTACAATCTGAGCTCAAATGCATGGCTAGACCTCAGCTCCTGCAGTTTGTAGACATCTATGTGATTGCTTCGTTTACTTATTGTCATTGTGAATAGTTTCTTCTTTTCCTATAGCTGTTAGCCGTAACCATTCTGAAACGTTTATAAATTATATCATTTAAATCGCAAAGTAGTTTATGATCGCAGACATCGCAACGTTAATATTTTTAAGCCCTTGAAATTAAACGATTTAATACGATGCTTTTCTCGAGGCTTCTATTTTGTTATTTTTTCACGTATGGTTGTAGGCTGACAACCAAGCGCAATGACAAGCCCAGGCGTGTACTGTATATTGTACAGCCTAGCTAGTTCGATAACGGCATTCATTCTATACGCTGCAATTCAACTTAAGACACAGCTAACGTCGCTCACTGAACTAAACCACGTACTGACTCCGCACACTGAACAACACAGTAGGACTCTTTAATAGTCGGATGAATGATTTTAATTGTATATACAACGTCGAATGCTGCATAGCTTTCGAAACAGGCTTCACAATCCTAGAATAGATTTAAGAATTTCCTCAGAAACGCTCACATTAAAGCCCCTTAAGGCCACTATAGATAATAACAATGGGTAGAGCGGCTGATGTCAGCTAAGCTTCAGTACACCATGTGATCAGCTTATCAAACAGGCGGTGTATTGAGAAGACCGTTCAGCTTAAGTGGGTCATTAATTACAATCACTTAAACGGCTGCCTGCTCGGTTAAATGTCTTCTGTCTGCACCGACATACTCAGAACAGCGGCTCTGCTGAGAAGGACCGCAAGTAGGCTGCGCTAATGGTTTACAGTTTAAGTGCAGATACTGCAGAATTAACGCAGTTACATGTCCGACCAGGGGGCAATACGTGATGCTGTTCAAGTTTTCGTTTTTGTCCGATTCCAAACAAGAGAGTGCGAGGGTCAATGTCTGGTCTTGCTGGTTTCTAAATCTGCATGAAACCAGTTAGTAACTGATGTTACTAGAATCCAGCGCACACCAGTAGCTGTTTGAAGAACTTACACGCAACCACAGCTGCCAGTTTATCAGAAAAAACATTACACTAGTTCTAAACGCTTGATATTGAACTAAAAGGAAACCTTAGCGTACAAAATGAACCGAAGAAATCGACAATATTCAAAAGGAAGTTGTACAGTTTCCTTTTGAATTCCCATATCGATATGCTTAAAAACCGCAACTATTAAAAGTAACTACTGCGCATTATCACGTTTCACACACAATAATATTTTAGGGTTCAATTAATTAGTGTTAGAATTCATATTGTTTCGCTGGATAGACATTATTTGGGTGAACGACAACAAAAAATCAGAGCGGAGTGGATGACAGAAATATATATATATATATATATATTCGTTTATAAGCCGCACGACAGACATGCCACTGTCATTTACAACCGCAAAAGTAAGTTGCAATTTGCAAAATAAATTACCAATCAAAAGTATGCAACTTGTGTGGCATGCAAATTACAAATTAGACCCATACAACAACATACATCAGCACAATGCAAGTTTCTTGAATATCTGAAAACACACGGCCAAACAGTTAGCCATGTAACTAACGTATCAAACTTTACTTAAAAACATTCACATTTGTGATAAAGTTAAGTGACAAAAATTCGATCATTTTAAAGGTTATGAAATCAAGTCGCTTGTTTTAACTGCAAGTAAATGTTGATCACGTTATTCTGCAGATTTTCCAGCAATAAAATCGTTAGCAACAAAGATGCCCATGCTGGGAGTAAATAACAGTCTAACCATATCGCTTGACATTACAACACTGTGAGTCTATGTACAGACCGGCAATCAACCAATCGTTAGACAAACACAACATTTAATTTTCAATCTGCAAACTGAAGAAAAAGATAAAACTGACACTACGTACACTGTACAATCTCACATCCATATAGATTTTAAGCCGAAGATTTCTATATCTGAATTAAAGTCAGTACTCAACAAAAACTTACAACTTGAAGAGCATATTCTTAAGTGAGCCAACTATGAGCTTAAAGCAGAAAGATGACACAAGGATCTGAGAACAAGTGACCTCAGTTATCACCATTCGATAAAAACATCGTTTGGATGAACAAATGTACGCCATATCCCACTTCGTCATCAGCATCATCTGTGTTTGTGACAAATTCTAATATTTCTTACTGAAAATAAGAAGAAGCGAGTGCACACCGATCACACGACAATCCTTAAACAGATATACTGCTCATATCCACAGATGCATCAACTGTTTGGACATCAATAATAATATTGTGTGTATACATATAGTCCGTTTGTCGTCATCGGGGACCTCTCCTCATCATGGGCACCACGCAGGTGTAATTTAGGAAAGCCAGATGTGGAAGAAAGGAGAAAGCGAAGGAGATAGTGAAGGAAAAAGCCAGGTCAGTTATTTCATTTGTTCGTTGAAGACAAATATTTCCATTAAGGGTCTACAACACTAGTCATGATGAGGAGGCTATGAGGACAGTAGATGTGAGTCCAATACGAGTGAGAGGCATCAGGAAAGTCTACGAGAGTTGTACTCGCAGCGCCGCGACCGCTTGTTTGTTATTTAAAGTCTTGGGAGTGGAAGCTAGTTGACTCAATCTTCAGCAATTGTTGCCTGCAAGCAGAAACATTTAGTATTTAAATAAAGTCGGATACGGAGAGAAAAACTAGTGAATAGAATTAACGAAGGAATAGAGCACGCACACAAATAAGAAAAGCAAAGCAGACGAATAGAATAGGCTAAAAAATATTTAATTTTCTATCACCCTGTATGCCTTCACGATTTTTCACGTAATTTGGTAATGATATCGAATGCTTTCGATTAAACAGTGCACACAGTAAGACAAACGTATACACATTTTTACATAATTGACAAAATTAAAGAACTCGCAGTTTAGAGAAAATGAACTATATATGCAGGATTGTATGCTCAATTTCTAACATTTTATATTGAATTTTTATTCACAACCAAGGCGTGAACTAAGGCACTGCCAAGAACATTAAAGTTTCAGTTAAACATTGTCTGAAGCAACAAACATGATAAGAACAGAAGAAATCATAACATAAATCTGCTTGCATCAAACTTGGCTCTAATATGCAAATCAGCATGCAGTCGACATAATCTCTAGTGGAGTATTTGAGAAAACAGCCAGCAAAAAGATGCGAAACAGCTGTATTACCTCGGGGGTTTTTACGCGCAGTTTTTCCTGAGGAAGTTCGGCGGGGCGGGGCGGGGGGGACGGGTTGAACTGTGATGGGGCCATCTTCAGAATCTGACAACAACATTCAACAAATTGAGTAATCATGAACCAAAGCACTCAGAGATTAACAAGTAGCATTAAATACTTTGAACTCAAGGATCAGATACTTATTAGTACCGGTATATATGATTTTAAAAATATAGTTATAAAACAAAAACAAAAAACCTAGCGGCCTCAGCTATATAATAAAAATCAATCGATTAATAATCCAGTACGTCAAGCTGTTAATCTTTAAAAAGTATTTTCACGATAAAAACTTCCCTCAAAATAATTTAGCTGCATAACTGGTTTTATACTAAATCAAGTAGAGCTTTACCGGAGATATCCATGGCCGTCACGGTTGTCGGGATGTTGCAGACGGAAAAGTCCTCCGTCGCTCCGACATCATGATTGACCGACTCTGGGGGATTGGTTCCAGAGGACGGATCCAGAGGATCCGTCAGACCAACGCCTGGGAACATGAGTTCCATTTGAGTGGGATCACTGGTTCCAGGGAACATGCCTTTCATTTGAGTGGGATCACTAGTGTCTGGGAACATGGCTTTCATTTGAGTGGGATCACTGGTGCCTGGGAACATGGCTTTCATTTGAGTGGGATCACTGGTGCCTGGGAACATGGCTTTCATTTGACCCATGCCAGATCCAATGCCAGGAAAGCCTGCGGTAATCAATTGGTTTCTGCCAAAAACATTTGAAAGCATTTGGCTGACGCCAGCACTGTCAGAAACCATCACAGAAAAATTTCTTCCTTCCCCTTCTGCACAGCTTAAAGACTCACTCCCCTTGGGACCAAAGTTGGCAGCTAGCTTTAGCCGAGCATCCACGTATGCAGAGGGACTGGAAGAAAGAACTGATGGATGCAGGCTGGGGGTGTTTGGGCCGAAAAGAAAGGGATGTCGTGGGGTGGTGGTGCTGGGTAGGATGCGGCTCGGCGCCCCACCCCCCTGACTCGACTCCTGCTGACCCCCGCTGATATTTGGAGCGGTCGGCGCCGCCTGAAACGCATTAGTCAATAAAATGAAGCTAGCAGAAAAAAAAATACACAACGATACGTTTTTTAATAAGAATAATTTTTACTAGCGGAACACGCGAGCGATAGGCACTTAATATATGAAACCGATAAGCACCTACAGATAACATTACGGCTTGATTTAGAATAAAAGAGACAATAACGTGACTTCAGAACAGATAAAACCAATAAAATTCAAGAGATCATAAATTTAGTAGGTACCATCATACATAACTGTTGCGGTTCTGATCCGCGCTCAAGCGAACAACAATTCTGCAATAAACGTCTTCAAAAATAAGACATCTCTGCGAGATGTAATAGGAGAACTATAGCCAGTGAATAATGAGGAGGTCGTCTAGCGACAGACTCACCTCCTTGGTCAACGACTTCCAGTCCGTTTCGCTGTTGATAAAGTCAGAAATGTCATTCAGCGTCTGATCCGTGTCGAACGATAGCTCGTCAGACTCCTGAATGGATTGAAATTGTTGGCCGGTGGAATATTGTGATTGGTCAGTAACTTGGGCCTGTGAATATTGCGATTGATCATTGACATGAGCCTGGGAATATTGCGATTGGTCATTGACTTGGGCCTGGGAATATTGCAATTTGTCAATGACTTGAGCCTGTGAATATTGTGATTGGACATACACTTTGGCCTGGGAATATTGTGATTGGTCATTGACTTGAGCCTGGGAATATTGTGATTGGTCATACATTTTGGCCTGGGAATATTGCGATTGTTCATACACTTGGGCTTGGATCGGTGAGTAGATGCTGAATTTGAATTGAAGATCTGGCTGCTGGCTGCAAGGCGATGGTTGGCTGAACTGAGATCGAACGCTCATCTGTGATTGGTAGCCGCTGCTCGCTGTCGATTGGATGCTCAGCTGGGATTGGTAGCTGTCAATCTGAGACAAAATACTCGCTTCTGATTGGTGGCGATTCTGGGACACGTAGCTTACCAATGACGGTTGGCTGGAATCGGATCCAGTCAGAGACAGCATTCCTGATTGGTTATTCAAGTTTGACAAACTACATCGTGACTGGCTAGGAGCAATGCTGCTGGTTTGTGTTGACATAGGCATAGGCTGGGCATTGGTCGATGGAGATTGACCAATGGTTTCATGGCTTGAATGTGATTGGCTGCTCGATTGATAGCTCGGCTGTGATAAGCCACTAATCTGAAAACCGGATTGGGATTGAAAGCCGTCTGATTGGAGAAATCTGGATTCTGGCTGGCTGCATGGCCCTGTGAAAAAAACAACATACATATTGAAATGAAAAAAAAAGCAGGAAACAAGAGAAGATTTTATAGACTTCTGTCAAAAAATTATACGAGAAAACGGAGAATATTGACATGCCGAAACTGCATCATTTAATGAGGAGACTGACACATGCACTAACAGTGCTTCAGATTATTCTCTGCAGTTGGTAAAAGAATTGTGATGACACTAACATGAAGAGACCCGCAGGATACTTACAAGATACATCAACATTAAAAAAGGTCTTATATATTAAAATACGATGGAATCCTTCTATGATCACCAAAAATAAATAGAATCAGAAATTTCCAGAATTTGTGTGCAAAAACACGATTGAAATACGATTATTGCAAGAACACAGAAAATAGGCACACAGAACAACTAGGACAAGACTTAACTTCAGAGCACAGCAGAATACAGGACACTACAAGAGTGCTAGGATCACTGTCAGAGTGACACAACAAATGCTACGTGCCCGTGGAATTCAAGATGCAGTCAAACATGTATTTCTGGAATTCCACATTCAAGTCGTCTTTCTCAGAGTCAGTTTCAGCATCTTTTCCTGGTCCTCGAACATTTGGTTCTCTGTACAAGAGCAAGCACTGCAGGGCGTTAAATATCTTTTTGAGCTTTATTAACATTATCGCTGAATCCTTACAGTCACTGAGCACAAAGGTGAACTGGTACCAAAAGGCTTCCAGACCAAGATTTAGTAACTTAAGATTAAGGTTTAATGTTGCCTTTCGAAAGAAAAATTATTCAAATTACATTCATATCATAGAATTCATGCATCCTACACCACTTCTGAAGTCAAATGTTAAATTGTAATTACAGGAAAATTTTAAATACAGAACATACAGTAGGCATAATATAAAATTAAACGAAGCGCTGACTCACCTCCACGTAATAGACTGCTTCACTGCCGCCTCACTCTGATTCGCCTTCAACCTTACCATTCCCTCAAGTCCCGCCCCGACCTCGCATCCAGCCAATCCCGACACGGCATCGCTCATTGACCCGACACGCTTTCCATCGTCAACCTCGCACGATTTGACGAAAGCCACACGATCCAAAGAGGGCGAAATCATGGCGGGCGCTAGCCCACCAAGCCCCTGCGCCTGATTGGCTAACACACCAAGGAGGCAGTCCTTAGTTCCAAGAAAGCCGTTCATATCGGCAAGTAGGCGGGACTTGTTGTCAAAGAGGCGGTCCTTAGACAGGGGTGGGCCGTCTTTGCTGGTCTGACGGCGAAGACGCAATTGATGGAGAATGGTGTCGACTGCCGTGCGCGAGAACGTGAGGCGTGGCTCGACGCCGTCACAGCAAATCATCAGCTGAACAAGTAGGTCAAATGTGAAATGTAGATCAAAACCACTGACTTTCACCATTTTTCTTTTTCATCAATCAAAGCAAGTAGATTAAATACTAAATGTAGGTCAAAACGATTGCCTATAATAATACTTTCACACAAGTTTCCTTTTTTCTGTTACATCATGTACCACTTTTCCTTTTTAGTATTATCTTTATTTATTGAAACCATTATTATCAAATTGAATGCAAACTATGTGCCCCTCCCTTCTTGACGTGACTTGTTCGCTCGACAAATTCATCAACAAACAAAAGCAGTTAGGCAACTGCTAATAGATGTGTTTAAATATGTGTAAAATTTTATTCACTTATTACTGACCTAGCTTATTCAAGGACAATTAGAATTACAATCGCTACATTAAACTGATACAATTTGGCTGCAGACCCATTGGTAAAAAAATTGAGCATCATCAATCATCGTTGCCATAAAAATCAAATAAAAAATTCACTAAAGGATCAACTGAGAAAAAACTCACCACTGTTTCCGACTCAAACTTGTCTGAAAGAACAAAAAATGCAGACACAATTAATAAAAGCAAATTAGTCAGCATCACGTTTTAATTGATCAAGGTGAAACAAAATGTACAAAAGTTCACTTTTGTTTTCAGTCAAAACCATATTAACTACAACAGCATTTTCTCACTACCTGAATTTCAGTTCTAACTACATCTTCAACGGCTAAGAGTTTCGCACTGCAAGACCACATCTCGCCTCAAAAAATTAAAGTTTTAAAATGCAGGAAAAAAATAGAAGAAAGGGAGCACATCACAATATTGGAGAAAAAATATAACTATTTTTTAATGCAGCAAAAAGGGGAAGGCACAGCAATTTTGGTTAAAAATAAAATAAGCTAACGAATAGAAGGCAGTCAAAAAAGAAGTTAGAAAGAACCAACAAAAAATACAAAAAAAAAGGAAAAAAGAAGAAGGCAGTCGTTACTGATGATCTCGTCGCAGCCGCTGCGCAGCAGGTGAGAGTCGAAGGGTCGCAGCACGGTCATGACGTCCAGCAGCGCCTCCATCTGATGACCGGCGTCGAGAAACATGAGGCACGACACGTGGTCACCGGGGGTTTCACTCGCGGCCCTCGAGTACAGCTTGTCAATCACGTCTGTCAGTCACAGCAGGCCACGCCCTCACTGACATGCCACACCCAAAAGATTGTGTAGATCAATATGTGATCAATCATTCACGTCAATCAGAGCACTAACAAATTACATTTCACAAAATCACGGTCGTACTTCAATGACAAAAAAAAATCAAATCAGACCTTGCCATCCATTCTGCGGTATCGGACTTCTTTAAATCAAACAAAATGCAATAAAAGTCAATCACCACATGCTGAAACCTTTTATCCCTTGACAAACAAGTTTATATTCAAAAGAGCGCGCCAATAAAACTATTTTCAATCAAATAGAAAACAATTGCATCCATTCTTTGCAACCTACAGAATTTTCTTGATCTTCTGACCTCTCATGATCTACTAACCTCGTGACCTACTAATCTCTTGACCCACTGACCTCTTGACCCACAGTACTGACCTCTCTTGACCTTGCTGAGCTTCGTGCCGCCCTCGGTCGTGTACCCGGTCAGAGCCATGACCTCTCCCAGTTTCGTCGTCAGCCTATCGTAGAGTTCCTTCACCGGGCGGGGCACGGCCCCCCCCACCCCCACCCCTCCGGGGGGCGTCCCCACGCCTCCTTCCTCCCTACGCCTTCCCATTCCCACCCCCACAGGTCCCGCCATCAATCCGCCTTCCAGTGTCCCGGAGCGTGGCATCATTCCGCTTCCTTCCAATCCGCCACTCCCATTGGAGTAGTGTCCGTTGTGATTGCTGCCGGCCCCGTTGCCGACAAGCACGGCGGGCGTAGTTCTGCCGCCAAATGCAGATTCGTCGTATTGCTCCGCTGCCGCACCCGGCGGGGATTGAGCCTCAAGCTTCATTATCGGCGTCCCCGACCCGAATCCATTTCCACCTAGCCAATCAGATCGCCCCGTTAACGAACCAAGCACATATCATCCACGATAAACATAAAATCAATAAATGACTTAAAAAGCTGAGTCACCAGACCAAAGGAATCTTCACGACAGTTGACTGGTAAACATATCAATAAAGCATGCACACTGTTTAAAGTTTCCAAAATTCTAACCCATACATCAATATTATATCAATATTAAGGGCTCTAACGTTGGCCCTCAGACATTACATTAACAAATATTCGAATCCATTTATCGCAAATTCGGTTGGGTCAGGGATATCTCCTCCAGTTAAACTTTCCAGAAATAGCTAACAGCGGAATATCAGTGCATTGAAAAACTCGCTCTCACAGAAATCAAGACAGCAGTTGCATTAAACCTGCATCCATAGCGCCGACCCCGCTGCCAACGTTCCCTGCCTGCTGCACAACAAACCCGCCCCACACCTCCGCTCCCATAAACTGAAAGGGACCCTTCTGATCCCCGGGCCCCTCCACCAGCCCTCCGACCGCCGCCGCCTGGCGAGTGAGAATATTCTCGTGCGTCGCCATGGTAACAGGGAAACTGGACCCGGATGGGAGAAAGTAGTGGCTGCCGCCCCCCCCGGGGGTGGCGCCGAGGCCCGACAGAGATTCGGGGGTCGGCTGGGACAGGGCCGAGTCACTGGGCTGCTGCTGGCTCGCGCGATTCTGCTGTTGAAGGGATATAGGGGAATTTAGGGCAATACGAAAAATTAAGGAAATTGAGAAATATGGGAAATAGGGGACATAAAGGAAATCTGGAAAATTGGGAATATATCAGAAATGTAGGAAATCTATAAAATAGCGGAAATAGAGAAGATATGGCCGACAAGACTGCAATAACTCTAAAATTAATTTTCGGTTTCAATCATGGTTAGGCTTAGGATTTGCTACGATTGATAAATTTATATCTTACAAAAAAATCAAAACCAAATCAATCAAAATATCTAACCAATATCAATTGGTCAGAAGACCAATTTGTTTAGAGTCTACATCAAACTCATGACATAAACAGATCGACGAACCTGTCGATATTTGCTACGAAGGAAAACAAACATGGGACGCAGCTCTTCCTTGCCAGGCTTCTTCACTGCCACCTTGTCCTTGCCTGGGTTCTTGACTGGAACCAGATAATTATGAGATGTATCACAGCTGAATACTAACAGCAGTAACAGAATTACGAAACACTAACAAAGCTAACAAAGCCTGTAAGAAAAGGCTCAAATGAAAAGCCTAGTGACAGAAAGTTATCTATCCAGAAACTTGGTAAGAGATTTTCTTGATAGAAACTTCGATTATAGATTTCTATAAGATTAAATAATAATTTGAAGAAGAAAATCAAAGTAAAAGCCTTTCTATACTTCGCTCCTTCAATTTAATCCAATATATTTCTGAGTACGTCACCTTCGCTGGGCACTATTCTCGAGGATGTACTGAATGCAAGGCATAGAAAGAAGAAACAATGGAGGAAAGATCTTACAATCTTTGATGGCGTTGTTAGGATCTTTGAACGCAACGGTCTCTGGCCAATCATCAGGCTTCTCGTCCCACAGGTGCTTGACTGTACGCACAGATACAGTTCTATTAATAGAATTACGTCAAATAGTAGCACTGTGTTTGACTTTTGATACAACTCTTGCTCAAATGCTCATTCCATACACGCACAGTTCTATAAATAGCTTGAAACCAATTTGTTTCTTTATAATCTGCCAATGATGACATGAAAAAATTCAAGAAATAACAAAAAAAAATTAGACAACGAATTTAAAATGAAACAATACCAATTTTACAATTAGATATGTAAAAAAGTCAAATGTTAATAAGAATATCTACGTGCCCTCATCAATTCCAAAAATCCACTAATTAATGTCTGATAAACTACCATGACTTGGCATACGACCCTTTTCACCGGTGCTGCAATGCTTACATTTCTTCTTGCCGAAGGTCGCTTCGTCTGACTTATAGCAAAGGATGCGCAGACGAGGGATGACCTTGCGCAGACTCTTCACCGGGATCCTCCCGACATCCATCTGCAGGCACTGCTCAAAGTCCACGTCCTCCTCCCCCCCTCCTGCCCCGCCCCCTGCCCCACCCCCAGATCGACCGTCTAACAAGTACAGCCAGTCTCAGCATTAATAATATTTCGATATTTCTGATGAAGTTTTATTCGAGGAAGGAACCTAAAAAACAGAAACAGCAACTCATGGATTTTAAAAGCTAACATCATTATGGATTCAGAAGTTATACACATAAAAATATCGATTCATTACCGGTATCGTTTCTAAATATAAGACCTACATTAAATGACACCAACTGTGATACAGCAACGGTACTTATCTTAATATACTGATGACACTATACGATACATGCTAAAGCAAAAAACCTATAGTTTCAATATAACTGCAAGAATCAATGATATCCACTGCACACAAGGCAAGCGCATAAACAGCGCTATAATTATCGACCTCAATTTCAGGAATGATTACTATACCATCGGTACTAGTTTATCAAAAGGATTGAAGGATCTCTTACCGTAAAAGCAAATACTTCAACGCCTAATGGTGTAGACAACAACAGATTTAATACCTTCGTCCTTGAGCTTCTTTCCCTTTGATCCGCCCTGCTTGCTGGGTCCCTGCTTTGGTGAGGGTGTAAACGAAGCTGTAACGCACAGCAGTGTTCGCATACCAATAATTCTAGCATAAAGGAAGAGCAGAAATATAGACTAGTGCAGCCAACGATAGATTCACATTATCCACAATAGCGTGACAGAGAGTGTGATTTTTAACCAACGATTTCAATTAAATTTATTGCACAACTTCACATCCACATCAAAGAAAATGTTCACACTCTAAACAAAGCATCTCATTACCCTACAGAAGATTTGTCAGGGTCCAATGATTGCTCTTCATTGCAGTAGATATCCTAACTGTCTTCGCATACTGACCTGGACTGGTTTGATATTTGTAGTAGGCTGCTTCATCGCTCAACATCCCATAGGGCTCTGTTGAGAGGGGCCCCTCGTACCCCTTATACTCCCTCCCTGGAGACTGCTCTACCCCCCCCTCCAACAGCTGGTGGGTGTCGACGGTGGAATCCTGACAACGATAGAGAGAATGGTTCAAGAACAATTTATTTAAAAAAAATATCTGTCCAAAGAGAAATAGAAATGAATTAAAATGACATTACAAAAATTGACAACTACACTAATAGTACTATATGGAAGGTGCAGTGCAACAGACTAGTAGAAATACACAGCATTAAAAATCAAATGGATATGGTACTGGGACATCATCGCCTCAATATATTTAAGTCTGAGCCAAATTTATCGCAAATGTTTCTAACATGGCACCGGTTATCAAATCCTAGCGCATTTAGTGCTTTTTATATTTAGCGCGACTGATCGCTAAAAATAGAATAAGCCCACCTCGGCCTCCTCTGTTCTCATTTCCACATCCTCATCCTCCGTTGCGTCGTAATTCCCCGGCGTGCCAGCCGACACTGTCCCGGATTACAACGGCCCCCCCGATGACACGCTGCCATGCAGTGACATCAAATCTCGTGGGGACTGCATCGTGGTGACACGCTTGGCTCCTCCGGCTGAGCCGGTTTGGCTTGAAACCGGCTGTCAGCTTAGACAAGCTGGGCTTTCTTTCTATTGACTGGGGGGGGAGGGGGTGAGGGA
>JAQIWG010003901.1:0-16991 GCA_034695025.1 Chamaedrilus cognettii | reverse complement strand
AGGAATCGTTGGAAGAGGGAGGGGGAAGAAAACATGGAAGGAGGCGGTAGAGAGCGATATGAAGGAGCGAGGCATGAGTAGAGAGATGGCAAAGAATCGAGAGTCGTGGAGGAGTCTCATCGTGGGAAATCAACCTGCGTTGACACGGAAAAGTGGACGTGAAACGTAAATGATGATGATGATGATCTATAATGTAGGTCATGTTTAGGCCTACTTTGTAAATACGATTCAACTTGTGAATCGTTGTACAGTTCGGTGTTTCAGAATTTAATTCGACACGCGTACGCGTCTTATCTAACTTCAAGGTTTTTAAACATTTTATTCTCTTAAAATTATACTGTCCGTGTCTGTAAAGTGTAATCAAGACTTTACTACTGGTAGGCATACATATCAAGAACTGCATATGTAACAGGAAGTAATACTATGGGTCTTTGACACTTATCTTGCCATAATATAACTATATATTATTTTGTGACAAAACTTCTGCAATGAAACCCAACTGCAGTGTTAGAACTAAGATAAAACGTTTATAAATATATTGTGGTGTACACAATATTAAACGTATGACATTAATTAATATTTGTATATAAAGTTATTCACAATTTTAATCTGAGATTTTGCAAGTGAAATTAAGTAAGATATTACAATCTACTTCGTGTAACTTCAATGTACTCAAATAAGGTGTTGCCCATTGAGCTTAGCATTAAGTTGTTGAATTTCCTTGTAACATTTTAAATTGATAATAATGCGCCATCGCGTTTCGTTTATATTCTGATGTACACTGTATGGTATTGTTGTGTCTTGGCATTTATTACCAAATTTAGAAATGGAGTTACTTATGAAACATTCATTCGCATGCATTATGCATTGTGTAAATATATGGCTTAAAAATTATTTTAAACCAATGTCGGATTTACCGAGAAGAACCCACGTGCAGCTCAGTGTAGAGGCCCCCGTGTTGTGTCTAGCAGGCTAGCTTCGGAGCCCAGTTGCTCGTGTTATGTTACGTCATGTAACAGAATAGTGATACATGTAAGTTGCATGTATCATTGCAACTGTTTCGTATAATGATACATGTAACTTGCATGTACCATTGTAATTGTATCCTATAGTGATACATGTAACTTGCATGTATCACTGTATCCTATAATATTGACGGGGTATGCACGCCGCTGTAATTGCTGTCATCTAGTATCGCCGTGAAACAAAAGTCACAATTTTTTTCTATTATTGTAAAGGTACTTAATTGATTGTGAACGCTGTGCAGTGGCAGACCTAACCATGCCTAAATCCGGCCCTGTAACAGTGAAATGTTTTAATTGCAACGGATGAACATTGAACATTGACCATTTTGCTGCTATGTGTAAACGGTTTCATATCGCCTTTTCTGATGTATGTTAAACATTAAACGTTGCATTGAAAAAAATATATGATGCAATCTATTCGATTTTGTTACACGTTATTGATTTAGATGATACACTACTGTAGGCGCTACTGCGTGTTGTGTCCACTGATTAGTACAGAGCTGATCGTGCAGAACCTCCAGGCTCCAGTATTATAATGAACGGCCAGGCTAATTTATAGTTGCATGAACTTGCATCGTATAAGTTTAGGATAGACCCCTGCGCCGGCCGCCTCCACCGATATTCGTACGTCGGAACGCCGTACCCGCCGCCGTCGACAAGCGGTCGGAGCGCCGCCGACCCCAAACTTTAAATCGAAACTTACTTGTACATGAGACATTGTCTTCTGCACCACTGGATGCTTATCTGCCTGATTCTGCTTGTAGCGACCGGACCCTATTGGCCTACATAATTATCTACTTGCCAACACCGCAAGTCCTCGTCAACTGGTTAATTCAACTGGTTAATTAATCCGCAATTAAATCCTCCATCCTCAACTCTCTTCCTCAACTCTCATCCCCAACTCTCATCCTCAACTCTCATCCTCAACTATCAACTCATCCTCAACTCTCATCCTCAACTCTCATCTCTCATCCTCAACTCTCATCTGTCATCCTCAACTCTCAACTCTCATCCTCAATTGTCAACTCATCCTCAACTCTCATCCTCAACTGTCAACTCATCCTCAACTCTCGTCCTCAACTCTCAACTCCAAACTCTCCTCCTCAACTCTTAACTCTCATCCTCAACTCCTAATTCATCCTCAACTCCTAATTCTCATCCTCAACTCTCATTAACTCTCATCCTCAACTCTCATCCTCAACTCTCCACTCCAAATTCTCATCCTCAACTCTCATCCTCAACTGTCAACTCATCCTCAACTCTCATCTCTCATCCTTAACTCTCACCTCTCATCCTCAACTGTCAACTCAACTCATCCTCAACTCTCATCCTCAACTGTCAACGCATCCTCAACTCTCAGCTCTCATTCTTAACTCTCAAAACTCAACTTTCATCCTTACTTTCATCCTTACTCTCAACTCCAAACTCATCCTCAACTCTCAACTCTCATCCTCAACTCTGGATCTCAAATTGGAACACTCAAAACGTTCTCATAACTTGGCCACAAGTGAACTGATTGATCTGAAACTGTATGCACAGTAACTGCAGTCATACTAGCACCAACTTTATATTTGTAGATAAATGTGAGTCATTTTGTAAAAATTTTGGATCTTTGAAAAAACTTGACGGACAAAATAAAGTTTCCACATTAGTTGCTACGCTACTGTCAAACGAAAAAAAGCAGTTCAGACATTCAGTCACGACTTAATGTTCAAAGTTTCCTTCTTGTTCGCGTACACATGACAAAATTCACATACTATCTGCTTGACCCTTGGATATGGACTGTAGCGTCTACACCTCTACTGGAGGAGCGCGTTTGCTCATACTGACGTTCGTAACGTTAATCACCCGTCGACTCCTAAGCTTTAAAAGTGGCAGCCGTTTGATCACAAATCATGGATTTAAGCAATAAAACAGTGTCTTTTGTCATGTGTACGCGAATAGGAAGAACACTTCAAACGTCAGCTGTGACTGAATTTCTGGACTTCTTGTTTGCCACTTGGCTGTAGGCACACAATACGTGCAGCTAGTGTGGAAACTTAATTTTGTCGATGGCGTTTTTCTGTCGTCCAGACGCCAAGGGCCAGGCGTTTTTGGCGCATCGAGAGCTCAGCTAGTCGTCATTTTCTGGCGTTGCGGCCATGGGTACACAATACGAGTATATTGATCAATAATATACCAGGACTGCTGGAGCTGGCCCCCGGCTTGCAGGCCGGGGAACAAAGAATTGGCTTGCAGCCCAGACTCCAGAGCTCCCTGGGCGAGTTGTAAAAGGCGACGGTTCTGTGCCCGTGACACCGGCTCTCTTGCACAGAACAGGACTGTACATGTATACAGCTGTATAGTCTTTGTGCTACACACGGTTCTCAAAATACAAAAAAGACTGCTGGACCTGGGTTTCTACAGCCGGATGCCTTTTCTGACGCCCACTAAATAAACAATTATCGGCACGGGGTTATCCGCTAGCGACATATACAATTTATACACGCATGTTTAACTGCCTTGCTGAGGGGCCTGTTTTTTTCAGTTTCCAGCAACGGGACTTAAACCCACGTCTTTGGGACTCGCCTGCGATGCTTTAACCACTTTACCACTGCGCCTTGCTGCCTCACTTTACTACAATGATTAATTACTAACAATTTACCAATTACTGCAGACGCCCATATATCTCTCAGACTTCCTCATATCAAGAAATACTTGCACTACCGTACAACAAAATTGCACGACGTTGTGCTCAAATCATTTTAATAGCTTTACATAGCTTTACAACACGATACATTTAAGCTGTACAATTTGCTTACAACAATGTCACAGTACCGTAAAACGCAAATTTTGGCGTGCAAGCAATTTTGGCGAGTTTCGCAAATCGCAAAATTCGAGAAAATTACGTCTGCAAAAATAATGCTGCGAAATCTATTTTGGATGGGCAGTCCTCGAGAATACTAAAATTAATTTTTAGGGCACAAAACTGATAAAATAACATGCAGCAAAAAATTCACGTTTTACAGTAGTAGCATATTGTGTATATTCACCAAAGTAGTGATTTCACATAAAAACACATTACCAACTGAATATCTAAAACACAAACGAATTTGTAACCATAAATAATAAAGCATACTTTAAATTCTTAAGATGCTTCGCAATCAAATAAGCTACCCGCTAAAAATATTTAAACGATATGAAACAAAATCTTCTATTTTAAATGGACACCGATCAAACACAAATACAACAGTTAGTTCTAATCTTTCGTAACCGTGTAATAAATTAAGATATTAAAATAATTTGAGAAACTGAAATCTTTCAACTCATAAATAGATCTTGACACTAAAACGAACAGCCACGTATATTCAAAAACGAATGTAGTGTCAACTCATAAGACAGCCGCATTGGTCAAATATCGAGCATCATACATGCCACTGTCAATGCGGTCGCGCTTGAATATACGAATACACAGAGCACACAGATATATTTCAATAATAATCTACACGCTCAAATAATAACCAACATGTTCCATGGTCCAAAAGTCACTCGTGTAATTGTTTAAACTCGCAATAGCTGATGGTTACAGTCGTTGTCTGCAACAATGCGAGGTCATCGAAGTACATGTATTAGTCGTTTCCTATCATATATTTGTTACACTTTCCACTAACTGTTCATGCTTATCCTTATATAAATATTTTGCATAGTCTACTGTATTTATACTTGTATAATTACAGATATTTAAAACCTGATACGATGCGGGTGAACGAGAATGTAATGTGATTGCAATTTCTCACCTTCGACTAAGTACAATTCTTAATCTTTAAAGTTTATATAATGCAACACGAAATTACAATGTTACAATAGAGCATCTTAAAAAAATTATTTTGATTTCAAAGGTGTAAAAAATTAGAGTTTTGCTATTTCTAAAACAACCGCAATATTACGATAATGTACGGTCAGCAACTATGAAAACGCGCGTTAATATATACTCTAAATTTTCTCTCCAGACTGTTACATGAAAATGACTGACCCAGCTATTCATCTGTATCAAATGTAACTGATTGCTTCTGGCCTACTATAGTTCTCAAAACAAATTTAAACATTCCTACTTTTATTCGCATTAATGCGATCCCTTAAAACATTTCTCCGATAATAATTTATCATCTATAATTGATCAAATTCTGGATATCGCTATCCAACGGGGAAATGCGGCCGAGATTCGGGGCACTCTGCCGGGGGAAGGACACCTGGGTCTGGACTTGGATGACGTTGTTCCGTAGACTTGGATTTTAATAGCATAGATACATGCATCAAGTTTATTCGTGTGATTATTTTATATTTGATCAGTACAGCCTGAGCCTATTATTAATTAATTTATCAACCGTAACCTTGCAAACATCAGAAAACAAAGAAGAGAAGACTGTCGAGTTTAAACTTTTCGCTACGAATGAATACAGAAACTTATCAGGATTATTGCAAATACAATAAAAGATCTTGATCTACTACTGACCAATACGGCAGCTAGATGCGCACAGTGCACGTAGCTTAGTGATTAGTATTAGCTGAATACATGTAAATTTTTTTTTATCTGCCGGTACACCGTAGATGATAGAGCCTGACGACCGTACACGTGTATGGAAGAAATGTTCACCGAAGTGTAATAGTGTAAACTTTGCACGTTACCGGCACAGGCATCACCTTCTTCGCAAGTCTGAGATTCGGACTTGAATGCCTATACGATAGAGACAAGCCTCGATGCCTTAGCAAACTAGAAGCAATTTGGACTGACAATTTGGCTTCAAAATGAAACAGACGTCGTCACTGTCATGTAATCATTGTTGTGAAAACTCAGACTTGGTATGCGTACTTATTCAAGCGAGACTTTGTACAAAAGAAGCCTAAAACAAAGCATAGAAGCTGAATGGCAGCGAATGGCAGCATGAAAAAATATAGCATCAAGAGCAACAGCTTCCATTACAATATTCGTGTAACATCAACGCAACATAGCCGGTGATAGATCAATAAAGGAAGCAATTCAACTCCAACTGCACGAATTGTGAGTGATTTCATTAGTACAGTCTCCAGTAAGGTCAACGACGTGCAAATATCACGAAATCTCGTCGTGCAATTAACTCGTGTACTTACACTGAACCCTTTATACTCAGTTGTTCAATAGGGAGTTATTTGATTTAAATGATGAAAGAACAAAAATGACATCACGATCCAATCAGATCGTGCAAATTCGATCCAGGATTGTTTGAATAACACGCCAATATTGGGGAGTTATTCAAATAATCCTAGGTCAGTCAACTATGGTTCAAATACCTCTCTATTGAACAACTGGGCCTTAGTGTTAATTGCATTGCAAAGAGCGACGAAGAATTGAAGGACAAGATTTGTATGTGGAAAGAATGTATGAAGGCAAAAGGAATGAGAGTGAATGTAGAAAAGACGAAAGTTATGGTAACTGGATGCGGAGACGGAACATTGGAGAAATGTGGAAAGTGGCCATGTGGAGTCTGTGGAAAGTGGGTTGGCGCAAATTCAATCACATGCACAAAATGCCTTAGTTGGACGCATCAGAGATGTAGTGGCATAGAAGGCAGATTAGTCAATTTAAAGACAGCGTTTGTGTGCAGAACGTGTCTGTCAGGTCAAGTCGCCCAGATGGGCGTCAAAGAAGTGAAAGTGGGGGAGAACACATTTGAAAGAGTAGGAAAATTTAGCTATCTAGGTGATATGATCAACGCCAATGGAGGTGTAGAATCTGCCTAGGTGATAAGGACAAGATGCGCGTGGGGAAAGTTCCGAGAGCTCTCACCAATTTCAACTGAAAAGTATACATCGCTAAAAGGAAGGGTATATGAAGCGTGTTTAAGAAGCGCTATGATATATGGTAATGAGACGCGGGCAATGAAGGCCGATCAAGAGGCCCGATTTGAGTGGACAGAGATGAGAATGGTGAGGTGGATGAGTGGAGTGTCACTGAAAGAGAGAAAGTATAGTGCCGATCTGAGAGCTAGAATTGGATTGGAGGCAGTGGGGGAGGTGGTAAGGAGAAACCGACTGAGATGGCTGGGGTATGTTTTGAGAAAGGAACCGAATGATTGGGTGTGGAAATGTAAGGATTATGAAGTAGCTGGGAAAGAACGTGTAGGGAGACCGGAAACGACGTGGCAAAGCCCGACAGAAAAGGATATGAAAGCTAGAAAATTACGACGTGAGGATGCGACGGATAGGATAAAGTGGAGGGCGGGTGTGCATGCTAGCAAATGGCCTACCCCTATGTAAACGAGGAATCTATAAACAAAACGCGAGTGTGTGTGTGTTTCTAAACCCCTTATCCTTAGACCCCAATAGCCAAGCCCCGATGTCTGTCGCTTAATGTCCTTGTACACTCACTGCTGCCTAACGGTAAGTCAGGTGCATGCTGCTCAGTGCCCATCCTGCGCTGATAACTCTGCTGCACTGCTGCTGCTCAGCATTCATGCTGCTGCTAACTCTGCTGCTACTCAGCACACACGCCGCTGCTGCTCAGCACCCGCGCCACTGCTGACGACTCCGTTGCGCTGCTGCGCGGCCCACACCATGACGCTGCGACACCGCCTCAGTGCGCGCGCATCCCCCAGTCGCTCGTATGTCCTTGCAGCCTCATCCAACATTGCCCTGCGCTGACCTCCACCCCATGAGGGCAGCATGCCCCCGCCGGGGGGGGCCTGCCAGGAGGAGCCGGCGAGGAGGGGCGCGGGGAGGTGGACACAGGCCATGAGAAGGGCGGCGGCGTGCTGGCGCTGGGAGCCGGGGGAGGGGGGCCTCTGAGCCCCGCTCTCAACGCCCTCCTCAGACTCATCCTCACCTGAAGCAGAACAGTAGCCAGTGCTGAAATTTTTGCGTGCACGTAATTTTGGCGAATTCAGCGAAATGAGCAAATTCACCTAACCTTTAGCCCCTTCACTACTAATCTAGTAGGTCAAGCCCACAGCGCTCCACAACGACCCTACCAAATCAAGTGACTGGGCCGACTGCGCATCACACCTGCCCTACTAAATCTAGTTAGTCCAATAAACAGTCATTCCAAGCCGCCTCTTGTGGCTGGGTGAAAGCAAATCGCTTAGCTTATAATTACAAGTTGACTGATCAGGTATTGAGTCATCTATAGCAGCTTCAAGCTTATTTTTAGCCCCAGTATTGGTTGCGTTACAGTTTAGGCGTGGATGTGTAGACATCGATGTCATTCAGCACTTAGTCAGCCTGTTTTTGTTTTTTGTAGTTTAGTGTGTAGCACACAAGGGCTAAATACAGTCCGGTTCTGTGCAAGAGAGCCGGCATAGAACCGCTCCCCCTTTTCTCTCATCGCCTTTGATGACGAGCACGGGGAGCACTGGGCTGCAGGCCAATTCTTGTTCCCCGGCCTGCAGGGTTGACCCAAAGTTCCCGCGTAACCTGAGGTTTGCAAGAAGCACAATGGCACCCCAAGCCCAAGGCCGTCGCCGCTAAATGACACTCCTGACACGCTTTTCACAGCGACAGCGTGGACATCTCATGGTCAACCTGGGTGCCTTCCATATTTACCTCGTAAATTGATCAATCTGATAATAGTATCACTGTAATAATGATAGTAAGTGAATATATCAATTCTTTTTGATTAATCAATTAATAGCCATGCCCAATTGCCCTTTCAATCAAAATTTGACTGATGTTTTACAAAAAAATTATGCTGTAATTTGTTTTTTGTCCGATCTCAAAGAAGTTTGCAGCAACTGTGTAGAATTGAATAGGCATCACTCTGCATAGTCACAAGTAGCAATTTAAGAAACTTTGTCTACTCTTTTCTAAAAAATTAACGATTTTTGCACTTTTTTCAACTTGTGCTTTTAGCATTTCATGCCTCGCTGTGACTGTTCTCCTACTCCGATTTGAGAAACTTTTGAAGCAGTAGATGTGAAATTAAGCCAGCCTCCAAACGAATTGAAGGCCCACCCTCCAATTTTTATTTTATTTTTTGTTTCAACTACTAGAATGGGTCACTGATACTATTCAAGACGAGCAGATTGGCATAACTTTCAGATTTTTACCTATGATAGGAGCTGAAATTCAGATTTTTTAAATATAGTAGGATTTCGTTTGCAATCTTGCCAAAAAACCTAAGGTTTTATGAGGCCACTAGCCGCCAGCATAGTCAGGTGTAAATGTCATGCTCTATATCATAATGAGCAGGAGCTAAAGGGCTAAATTACTTGCAGCTAAAACAAAGCTGTAAAGGCTATATAAAAGGCAGTCCCCCAAAAACACAAAAATTTTGTGCAGCAAAATCTCTGAGATGTAAAACCACCAAAATAACATGCAGCGGAACATGCAAAAATTTCATGTTTTACAGTGTTCGCTACTGTTGAATGAAAACGAGAGCTAATTTGTCCATTAAAACACCAAACTGCGCTAGCACGGAGAAGTGACCAGACGTAAAACATAAATGATTATGATGATGATGAAAAGATAGGTTAACTAAATTAGCCAGTCTGGCAAATCAGCCTAGTTTGAGTTTGATTATAAGACCAGAGTGTAACACTAAGGTCGCAAGCCGGATGAGTTCCTCAATCCTTCCTTACGTAAAGCAATGCAAACGGTTCAATTAAATAGGCAATACACTAACACTAGAAATGCAGACAGAGGCTGCAAAGCACGCTAGTCAGTAGTCAAGGGTTTGCAAAATAAATAGAGTCCCCGGTTTAAAATCAGAGAAAATAAGTGCGACGCACTGTGAGGTTCGTGCACGGTGTGCGGTGCAGTGGTGCGGCGCTGACGCACGTTGCGATAGAGCAGCTGTAGTGTGCGCGACGGGCTTGCACCGGCCATCAGGCGCACCGTCGCCTCGTGCAGAAACACCTGCGCCGCGCAACACAAAACACACATCACACACATCAAGAATGTATATCTACAGTCCTAGCAATGATTATTTCAACGCAGTGAAGTTTGTAAGATATGTTTGTTAGGCAGTGAAACTATTGGACCCTGCATTGATAGGCTCCATGTAGAAATATAGCCTCCTCGTATGGGAGGCAGCAAGCATCCAATTTCTGGATAGCTAGCTTTTTGGCTATTCGTTATTACTTGGCGCTGCTCTTCGAATAATATATAAACAACTTGACTTGGATTGCAGCCAGTCAGCAGCTGATCTTTGGCATAGCAGCCTTATGTTGACCTTGACCATGGCATGAGCAGCTGACTTTTGGCATGGCGACCTTACATTGACCTTGGCCATGGCATGA
Source organism: Chamaedrilus cognettii (assembly GCA_034695025.1). NCBI lineage: Eukaryota > Metazoa > Annelida > Clitellata > Enchytraeida > Enchytraeidae > Chamaedrilus > Chamaedrilus cognettii. Next base: position 6,718 of record JAQIWG010003901.1, on the reverse strand, counting down.
GCAGCTGACCTTGGGCATGGCAGCCTTGATGTGAAGGGCCAGCTGGCGCAGGACGGCCAGATCCTGCTGGAACGCACTGAGGTCCTGCGGCGACACGACGACCGTCGTCGAGCTGACCTGACCCTGGGGGTCGTGACCCGCCGCGACTCCGCGCTGCCATGCCTCCGTGCGTACGCACAGCAGCCAATCAGAGATCAGCAGCTCAAACCCCTGCTCATACACGGACAAAGTTTTAAATGTAATAGTTTTATCCAAGATTCAAAAAATTAACTTCATATTAAATAGTCAATCAAATTAATTTAAATGAATGCAGACAATGGGACATGATATTAACGTGTGAATAAAAAACTGTTCACGCCTACAAAAAATAGCGATCAACTTCTGCGAAACTTCATTAAATGTTAAAATTAACAACTTATTGAACAACGGGTCTGCGTACAGGTTTAAAGCAACAAAAAAAAATGCTTGGCATAAAATGCATCTATTGAAGCAAAAGCTTTCTTCAATTTTTATAGCAAAATTGACCAACCAATTTAAATTGGTGCCACCGTAGAGATGTAAAATTGAATAAACGTCAAAAAATTGGCTATTCAGTTAAGAAGCATAAAAATGTAATGATTACAACAAATAAACTCCAAACCAAGAAATAAACAATCAATAGACGCGCTGATCCGGCGAGCAACCTTGTCGATGTGTTGGGTGGGTGATGACTGAGACAGGACGACGCTCTCTCGCAGCAGTCTGCTCGCCCTGCTGCACAGCTGCAGGGCGTGCACTTCCCCCCCCTCCCCCCCACCCTCGCCTCCCTCAGACAGCATGCTCAGCCGCGCCTTGTATGCCGCATAGACGGCGCGCCCCAGTGGGGACCTGTCACACACAACCATGACTTGACGCTCCCCATTGGTAACAAGCGTCTCATATCATCATTGCTTCAACACATCGATCTATATCCAACACACAACAGTGTTTCATGACTAGTACTACTGCCTAGCTTAAACGAAGGCTATTGCTGCAACATTTCGTCCATTTCATTGTGATTGAGTTGAGGTAAGGTTGTTCATCTTACGAAAAACCGAAGACCACGTTGAATCTCTGCTTATGATCATTGTTTCATGCACTGGCCTAGATTCAAATTCTAGATTCAAAATCTATAGCCCGTATTTTACGTCGTTGTCTTGTTATGTTTTTACATTTTAATTGAACTTTCTTTTAAATGTATTGCAAATAAGCAGTGCATGTAGGTTCACAGAATATTTAATTGCATTTAAATTTCCTAATTTCTTTTATATTTTACGTAAATTCTTGTTGAAAATTATCATTATTTTATCTTTTCCTATACGATTTACATCATTACTATTGATAAAGTTTATGTATCTCATTAAACTGAAGCATTATGTACTAACAGACACTTGTAACAAGAAGTGACCGCTCACTTGGACTGCTGCAGAGCCTTGGGAAGGACGTCTACGATTGGGTAGAACTTGTGAGCCGCCTCGTCGTCATTGGTCAGCCAGCAATTGGCCACGCCCAGCAGCGCTCCCCACCAATGAGAGACGTCATCATCCACTACAACACAACACATCACCGCCATGATGTCCTGTCCTCAATGAAGTGGTGAAGCATATCAGTTACAGCATATAGTACACCAAGATTGCTTTCTACCCCTGCAGGCCGGGAAACAAGGAATTGGCCTGAAGCCCAGAGCTCCCCAAGCTTGTCGTAAAAGGCGACCAAGAAAAAGGGGAGCGGTTCTGTGCCGGCTCCCTTGCACAGAACCGAACTGTATATGGCCCTTGTGTGCTACACACAAGACAAAACTACAAAAAACAAAAACCAAGGTTGCCTTCCTAAATTTTAACATTTCTGCTTCCAGAGAGCTTTCAGACAATGGTTGTGGTTTTGAAAGTTGAAGGACCGTGTGCAGTAACGAAGACTATTACAGTCCGGTTCTGTGCAGAGGGCCACGTACAGACCGCTCCTCCCTCTTTAGTTGCCTTTACAACTCGCCAGTGGAGCTCTGGGCTGCAGGCCAATTCTTTGTTCCCCGGCCTGCAAGGGGCCAGCATGGCATACCTCCTCTCTAGCAGTACTATTTGCGTTTTGTCAGTTAACCCAGTGCTGCTGGGGTCAAAGCAGCACGAGATCGTAACAGATAAAAAGCATTGTGGCGGAGTGGTTGAGACATGTATACAGTTGGGCTCAGTTCAACAAATGCCGGTGTGGCGCTCAGATCATGATTACAGTCGTGCCGTGCATGTTTTGGCAACGGGGGTTAAATTCTTCAGCCACTTCCCATAGTTGCATCATCAGATGATGAAACGATTTGACTCGTAGTACCAATATAATCATACAGCCGACTGTTGTGCACGACTGAGAAAATGCACAACATTCGATGCGCAGGGATTAAAGTTGCGCAAGGTCAAACCGCAGATATCAAATGGCACAAGGTCAAACCGCAGACATCAAAATGGTGCAAGGTCAAACCGCAGACATCAAAATGGCACAAGGTCAAACCGCAGACATCAAAATGGCGCAAGGTCAAATCGCAGACATGAAAGTAGCGCAAGATTAAACCACAGACATCAAACTTCACATTGCAGAGGTCAAGATGCACACCATACCTCCCTCGCTGTGATGAGCGCCGCTTGTCCTGCAGTCCACGGAGCAGCTGTTGAGCGAGTTCACAAAGGCGAGCCCCTCGGAGGCACTCGCCTGAGAGCCCCCGCCCGCCCGGCCCACGCCCCCCCCGCCCTGCAGCACGGCGGAGAGGGCGTTCTCCACCAGACACTCCCTGAACCCGAGCGACAACTCTGCGATAGGGTCCACTGCAGGAACAGTAGTAAACACCAAGACTTGCTGCTATTGTTGTCGAAGTAATACGTAGGTAACAGATATTACACATTTTCCAACTAAAAAGAACTAACTAACCGCCCTTTGGTCGGCTATTCTGTTATTGCTCATGTTTCGCACAGATCTGAACATTTCGCGCCCTAGTGAGAACTGCAAGAGCTGGGTTTTTACTCATATTTTCTAGCATTCTGGGTATTCAGCAAAGAAATGTTCGACATAACTAGCAAAACTCACATTAATCATTTGCAACACACTACACACTCTGGCCCGGTTTTTCAATGCGCGTTAAGATGTCAATCTGGGATTAAAATCTTTACGATCAATCACATGACGTTAAATAAATCGCTGATCAAGCTTTCAGTGTGCTAATTGGGTCAAATGACGTCATAAACTCGAATTAAGATTTAATCCTACAGTGAAAACTGCATCTCACCGTTAACAAACTAATGTTTCCTACGATTTCAGGTTTTCTGCTAAGAAAATGATGTTCACTCCACGGCGGCGGTAAAACTTAAACACATGCCAACTAGAAGCTCATCAACACAATGGTAGCCAACACAAGAGCCAGTTGAACAATAAAGTCTCTGCAAAAAGCAATCGTAAAAAAGCTGATTATGAAAAAGTAAACGAATAAAAAGCAGTGAGCTGACTAGAAGCTCAGCGGTGATGTCCAGCGAGTGACAAACCCTTGTTTGACGATGAAGTATATAGGTCCTGGGTGTCGAGGCTGAGGGGGGCCGGCAGCCCCGCCCCGGCTACGGACTCAAAGTACTTTCTGCCGAGGGGGTCGTTGAGCCAGCGCAGTGTGGCAGCCACGCGCGTGGGGCGGGTGGACGAGCGCGTGCGAGTTACACCGAGCTGAACGAAGTATCTCTGTATACACAAGCCACGCGAGTAAACCAAGTCATAGGAAGAAAGCAAAAACACACAGAATATCAAATATGTATCAAGACTTTACAACGAATGTTTTGACTCAAAATTTAATTCCCCTCCATCATCCATCCCCGCTATACATACCGCTCATTTTCTGTTCTCAGAGAAAATACACAAAATACTTGTCTTCTAGTTTTCAATCCCAATGAAATTTTAAAAAGGGTTTACAACGTTTAGCTCACATATCAACATCTTTAACCATTAAATTCTTCTAGCCTTCTATACGCTCCATGAAATAATGCAGCTATAGTTCTCATTGTTGCTCCGTTAGCGTTGGTTGTAAGTTGTAACCTTGTTGGTTACTGAGGTTTGATCATACATGTACACTGTAGGTCTTGACACTGGCGTAGAAGTAAAGTTGTGTAGAAGTAAACCGCGCATGCTTTGTGCACAAATGTACATAATCACTCAAGTTGAGAAACTTTGTGAGTTCTTTGAACTGAATATACTGACTGGGATGAACTGAAGGGCGGAGGGCAGCAGGGGCTTGAGGGCGATGGCGGTGAGGACGTAAATCTCGGCGAGGGTGTCGGGAGGCAGACAGGACTCGGCAGCCTCGCCCAGGTTGACAGCACTGAGGGCGAGGTGAAGGCACGTCCACACACACGCACCCATAGGGTAGACTGCAGACACACACGCATGGGGCACCGGTACACGACACATACACACAACCATGGGGTACCGGTACACTACACACACACACACACACACACACACACAACCATGGGGTACCGGTACACTACACACACACACACGCACCCATGGGGTACCGATACACTACACACACACACACACCCATGGGATACAGATACACTACACACACACACACCCATGGGGTACTGCACTGCACAAGCACACACTTGCCCTCCACCTTCTTCAAATAGATTACAGCATGAAGTGCAAAGCCAAGCAGACCAGCGCCAAGCTGAAGTGCCCATCAATGAGGGTGCCTACCGGTGAGAGTGCCCACAAGAGAGTGCCCACCAGTTACCGAGTGCCCACCGGCAAGAGTGCCCACCAGTCAGCGAGTGCCCACCAGTTAGATGCAGCTGCAGCAGCTTATAGTAGACAAGCGCGGCGTCCCTCGCTGACTGCTTGACGTCCCTGCCGCTGACCCCGCTGAACAGCCCCCCCGCCTTGGCCTCGAGCCAGCGCCCGACAAGCAGCGCGTGCAGGGCCTGGCGCATCGTGTTCCACAGCAGGCCGGCGGCCAGGTCAAGTCTGGTGCTAGGCGCCGGGCGACCGAGGGACGCAAGGCAGCGCCGCAGCTGGGTCACTGCCTCGCCGTAGCTGCCCTGCAGCGCCAGCCAATGAGTGAGTGCGCCGTGAAGCAGAGCGATTAAATGAAGTAATTGACCGACCAATGAAGAACTATGTGAAGAGTGGCTACACGATACGCAGAAGACTTAATCGGTGTTTCTGTTACCCACAATATATCTTTAATCTTGGATCAAGATCATGGTGCACGTGCATTGCGCATAGATTGCTCAGTCTAGAATTTCATCTTGATCTGAACACACGTTCAATGCCGTTCAAGCACTTTCCGAGTAAAATTAGCCAAACTCTTAGGCCCAGTTGTTCAATGGAGAGCTATTTGAATGATCCAGGATTATTTGACTATATGTTCTGCTGAAATTAAAAACTCTCGATTGAACAACTGGGCCCTATTGATACACTTCCCATTGAGCAGCAACATGTCATCATCATCACTTCATAAACAAACAACAAGCAAAGAACAGTCTACAAGGTACGGCGCTACATGCTAATCTCAATTAAAGCCAACTGGACCCGAGTCCGCAATCACCCAGTGCCGTACGCCCGACAAGTCAACAGGCAGACTGACAGACCGACAGACAGACACAGACAGACAGACACAGACAGACAGACACAGACAGACACAGACAGACAGACCGACCCGCTTGATGCAGACGTCGGCCTGATGCCGACTGCGCCAATACGACCCCGACGACTTGGATGTGGGCGTGGTGACCGGTTCACTGAACACAAACAGCTTAGCGAGGATCGCCACGGCGATCACGCCGTTCATCAGCCAAATGAAGAGCATGGGGAAGAGCCAGTCCATCCAGCCAGTCTCTGCACCTGGAATACACACAGCCAGTCCTTCCAGCACACACACTGCTAGTCCATCCCACCAGTCTCCACACCCGGCACACACACGCATCCGGTCCATCCAGCCAGTCTCCACACCAAACACACACAGCCAGTCCATTCAGCCAGTCTCTGCACCTGCAACACATATACAGCCAGTCCATCCAGCCAGTCTCCAAACCTGGCACACACACGCAACCAGTCCACCCAGCCAATCACTACACCCGGTGCACAGCAATAAATAGCTTTATGACAGCATTCCGCTACACGTCAAATGTTCTAGCCAGAAATCAAAGTCTCTACTTCATGATCAACATGTCAGGCACAAAATTATTCCTCACACCATTTCCATCATCTTTAACTGAATCATATCATCATCAGGTGAATATGATTGTGCTGAGAAAGAGGAATATAGTGGTACAAGAGGGATTGATGAGAAATACACTGAAAGTAAGAATGGAGGGCAAGACGAGAGAAAAGAAGGAAATAAATTCGATGATAGAGGAATTACTGGAAAAAAAATGGAAGCAAGGGAAACACGGTTTAATCCATGGACAAATAATCACAATGTTAAAATGAAACCAATGGCGGATCGCCAGGTGTGGGGAGGCTGGATGCCAGGGACCTGCCGTTTGGTGGTGCACTAGAGAGATAGATCATCATCAGCAAAATCCTCTCACCCGGACCAGAACCAGACTCGCTCTGCTGCAAGGCCCGCGCCCCGGCGTGCATAGATGACATATCCCCCACTGCGGCCCCCGCGTCGAGAGAGGGGCCTACTCCGCCCCCTCCGCCCCCCCCACCCCCCCCTAGCAGCATGTTGAAC
>JAQIWG010003900.1:0-16995 GCA_034695025.1 Chamaedrilus cognettii | reverse complement strand
TGGGGGTTAAACCCCCTCAAGATTGAAATTAGCTGTTGTTGTTTTTTAATATAGTAAGGTTTCTGCCCGAAATTAGGCATTATTTTTTTTGAGATGGGGAGTTTTTCCAAGAAAGTTCGAAACAAACATTTGTCAACTTTTGTCAATTTTTCTGGCATTAATATGTTTGTAAGCAAAGGGCGCTACAAAAAGGTGACGGTATGGGTAAAAGTATCCTTTTTGTTTGACATGCATTATATTTCTCACAGTATGCGTACTCCAGAATCCAGATTCGCCCCTTAACATTGTATTCATCTAATTCTGTATATAGGCTATGCGATGTGCTTCGCCATGCTTCTTATGTTTGGAAATAGGCTGCTGCTGCTGCTGCCGCCGCTGCTGCTGCTGCCGCTGCTGCTGCTACTGCTGCTACTACTGATGCCTTTGCTGCGTTTATTCTGCTGCTGCTGCTGCTACGGTCGCTGCTGCTGCTGCTGCTGATAATGCGGCACCTGCTGCTGCTGAACTTCGGCCATACACCCGTTTCAATCATCTCGGCCATGGACGGGAACCTGGACGGCTCCACTTAATCTTGCCGACTTGTTTAGAGATCCGTCCGTCGGGCCCTCTGCCGATCTGACGGGCCTAACCTGAGCGATAACTGATGAGCGAGTGTAGCCATGGAGCGCCGCCAGGGGAAGTATCGCGGGAGGGGAGACTGGGAGTCCACTGAATCCAGCGGCACTTTTAGGATTGTGTAAAGGGGGGATAGTCTAATCGTCTACAAAAAGTTTCTGTGCGGTGACAGTTTGGATCATGGGGGCGACAGAATCGGCATCAATGCTTAGTGCTCCGAGTTTGGCACAAGATTCGGCTGCAAAGGTGGAGGGTATTGTGACAGATTGCTAATACGGCACGCAGTGGGTCTAACATGGCTCAGAGCACTCCATTGGATGCAGAATTGATGTACCACTGTTATCTGCGAGTTGTTTGTAGGATTCAGCCATTTATTTGAGAAAATACTGCGAGTATGAATGCTGTACATTTCCATAACAGCAGGCGCAATTTGAGTGCGTTTTATTGCAGCATAAGAATCATAGTAGGGAATTGTACATACAAAATACCACACACATATTGACAGTATATTTAAGTTTAGTAGGATGCACTGATCGAGACAGTGATATTTTCGTTAACGATAACGGAAACGAAAATGATTGCCCGAATGAAAACTGAACGAAAACGAAAGCGATAGAACCCGAACTAAAATTGAACTAAAACCAAAATGATTTTTCTTACTAAAATATCACAGATAGAGAATTTTCTGTTGCAGAGAACCACATGAACTGTGACAAGCCGTTCGACGGTCACGGGGGCGAGCTGGCGCACTCGTGGCGCGCAGGAGACGTCCACTTTGACGAGGACGAGAACTACAAGCGAGACGACATCTCAGGCTCAGGGATCAACCTGCTTAAGGTTTGTGTGTTTTGAGACGACCCCTAGGATTGAGGGATCAGCCTGTGCATGGTTTGTGTGGTTTTGAGACGACCGCTTGGACTGGTGGATTTGCGTAAGGCTGGTAAGGCTATCTTCATCACGAAGATAGTGCTCATTAGGCCTCTAATTAGCTGTTTTCTAGTCAAATTTATAAAGGCATAGTCCCATAGGTGCATCGTTGTTATTGTATGGGTTTCTGACTCGGGTATCGATGTATTCTGTGCCAGGTTTGTGAATCACAAGTCATCATCGGTACAATTAACAAATTGCTCCCTCTATTGCTGGTGTCAGGTGGCGGTCCATGAGATAGGTCACGTGCTTGGTTTGCTGCACAACAAGAGAGCCCAGTCCATCATGTATCCCATCTACATCAACCCAGCCATGTACGACGACTTTGAACTCTCACCCGATGACAGAAGGGTGAGCACGTGTACAGCTGGCTCATAGATTTGGAGGTATCGTATTTTTAATAAAATCGTCGCAACAATAGCTTTAAAATTGTATCGTTTTGTTATTATTTTGTCATGTTTGCCATGTTGTATATGCTGGTGTGCAGATTAAATTAATTTAGTGTGGATTTAATTAATTTAATGCCGTTTACCGCAGGCGGTGCAGGAGATCTACGGTCTCTGCAAGGGCACGTTCGACGTCGTCTTTGATTGGCTGCGCCGCCTTCCCTCGACAGAGGCGCCCTCTGGCTGGCGCTACATCTTCAACACGTACTTCTTCCGCACGGACCGCTACTGGATGTATGAGAACCGCTTCAACCGGACGAGGTTCGGGGACCCCCTGAGGGTCGACCAGGGCTGGACGGGGCTCGAGGGGCCCGTGGACGCCTTCACGCAGGTCATCACGTCGGCGGGGAACGAGTACACCATCGATACGTACTTTTTCCGCGGTCAGTCGAGTGGTTATCTCTTTGAGATACATTGTCCAATCAGAATTGTTCATTTATTCCAATTCGGGTAGGGTCAGATAAATCGTCTAATCGGAGTTGTTCATTTGCTCCGTTCATTTGTTCAGTTGTTCACTTGGGTTGGGTCAGATCTCCACCAGCTCGCCAAGAAATAAATATTGTAATTATTTTTTATTTATACTTTTAAATCTGAAAACTTGTGAAGCACCATGGCATGATGTAAGTCATCTCCAGGGCGCTGTACACTCCTTGAAATTACTTGGTGGTGGTACCTCTCTCGTTTAATTTGATATCGGTGCCTTTGATAACTTTTTCTCAATTATAAATTTGTAGTAAATATATCATCATTTTATTGTCTACGTCTGCTCAGTACCATCTATCAAACTTTCTGAATTAATTATTTTTAAAGACTGACTTATATATTGTTCATTTAGCTTCCCTACCTTGTTCGGTACAACATTGTATTTAGTTCACTATCCTGTGCAACTTTGTTATAGGCTAAGTAACTCGATGTCGAATATCTCCTGTATTTAGTTTAACACAATAAATCAGAAACAAGAACTGACGCATCAAATAGAGCTAAACTCGCAATTAAAACTGAGAAACTGCTTATTAATCAACCTTGGCACTTTTAGTGCTGCTGTTATACTACGGTCTGGCCATCAAATCAGATAGAAATGATATATAACCGCGTACTATAGTCTGGCAATCGGATCCAATGGAGGCGGAAATAAAATAGCGGGAATTTCATTCTACTTGGCACTCAATTGGAAGTTGGTCTATTCTGACAGCCTGCTTAATTGGATGGAAGGTTTCATATAAATGCCAGAGCGAATCGGGCCAATGCGCAAATCGACATCTGATCTTGTTGATAGAAGTAGAGTAGCATTACATTGGCTACACTACTACACTCGCTTCGAGTTTTGACCTGCTTGGGGCGTTGTTGTGTAATTCTGACTGGTCCACATATTTTAGCTAGGCGCGTGTGCATTCATCCGCTCGCAATATAGGCTAAATCGAAGACTAAGCTTGTATTATATAATATTAATTTAGCCTTTGCAAGGTACGTGAGCTGAATCTGAAATTATTCCTAGAATCTTTTGTCGTACGCATCACAGTGTTAAACCTGACTCTTTGTACGCTTGCATAATCTTGCAAGTTGCCTGACATGTATGTACACGGTTGTTACACGTGAAATGATGCGTGGCACGCATGCAATATGACACACGCTATGCGTATCAGGATTCCATACAATTTACGAATAATAATATTCAAAATTGAAGATTGGCATTCATATTTAATTCTTCAAAGCATCACACTAATCACGATATCATTAATCGCTATTGCTCATCACTGCTCTCTATGAATTTGATTGCCGTTTCGTTTTCTATCATCCTAAATTTGTTTGCTCCCTTCCCTATATTTCTCCTTTCTCCTTCTCATTTTGCTCTCGTCTCATTCTAGGCTACAACGTACCCCCCACTCCCCATCACATAGCAGCTAGCTAGTGTCTCGCATTAAACCAGTCGTCATAGATATAGATCCTCGTCTGCGCTATCAATACAACATCGAGTCTGTTTGGCTTTTTTTGAGAACACTGCCACAGCTGCAGTTCTGCGGCAGCGCTCCACTGATTTACTCCCACATCCGACTGATATCACGTGGCAGATCTGGGGCGTGGTCGAGAAGCGAAGTGTATCGGGTGGCAACTAAATCGGAGCGATTAGACCAGATTTAGCGGGTTGTGTTCGGTTTCGTTGCACAATGTTCGACGGTTAACATTTCCTCCTGACTAAGCGGGCGCTGATGGCGTCTCGCTGAGATGTATTTTGACAGGCGGCTGTTGGATGAATTCTCGCATAGGAGTAACGGCTACACCAAATGATTCAATCTGAGTTATCCCACCAAGCCAAAGGACTATATAGGATGCACGCGTTTGTACTCCATAGATGTAGGCCTGCCAGGTTTATTCCGTGAAGTCTATATAACTAATATATAGCGTATAGCTTATCTTGTGAAATTCTGTCTCATATAAAATTAAAAAAGTTTGACACGATTCGCACTGCAGTCATGCACTCTTGCCTGTGCAAGTAAATGCGCATCAAATTATTATTTCTCTTGATAACTTGGCGAGCAACACTCATTCAAGTACATGCCATGATCAAAATTGACCTAAATTTATTTATTTTGTAAGTTTTCTGAAACTTCACGCGAATCATGTTTATTGCCCATTAATGTGCATGCACTCAGTTACATTACGATAAACGCAAATACGAGCGTACATTAATTATTTATTATAGCCTGCATTGTTTGCATTATTAGTCTACATCGTTCGTGTGAGCAATCGTTATTCACTTATTTCACTAGTTTAATTCGCTTATAGTTCTGTTGAATGTAGCTTATAGGAATAGAATGCATTGTCTAAATAAAAGTATTGCGAAACATTTATTATATAGGCCCAATTTAGTGTAACGTATCGGAATACGTTGTATTCCAGATGATATGTATTACAAATACAACGACCTGGTGGACCAAGTGGCCGCGGGGTATCCGCGTCGCATCATGGCCGACTTTGGGCCACGATTGGGCGGCAACGAGTCTGTCCCTAGTCATCTAGACAGCGTCCTGTTCGACAACAGGGACAGCCTGCTCTACTTCTTCAAGGGAGACTGGGTGAGTAGTGCATTCCCGTAACTGTGACCTACTTTATTATAAGGGAGTTCAAATACCTGAGTACAGTTCATAGGCTACAGTAAGTACCGTACAGTGGATGCACTGTATTATTTGGAGAGCAAGTTGAGTGATGCGTAAAGAAACTTACATAAATTATGACTGTTTGGGGGCAGTTACTCTTCAAATTACTCAAACCATAATTTGTTAATCAACACATAAGTTACAAATCGGATCAAAAATCGTGAGAGAGCGAAAGGCTATTCTCCATTTCTGCAAATGATCTAAACAAAATCATTATCAATCATTAACCTGCCTCTATTCAAATAATCGTTGTTCTGTGTGGTTTTAGGTCTGGGTTTACAACCCGCTGCTCATTGGCCAGAACGCCTGCTGCGAGGCCAAGGTCCTCTTTACCTCATTATTCCCTACCGACAGCTCTGCCGAACCGATCGTCGCCTCGGTCGAGCCACAGATTGTCCCCGAGGTGACCTTAACGGGCAGCGTGGACGCAGCGTTTTACTCGTACCACCACAATACGATGTTTTTCCTCAAAGGTGAATCTGTGTACAGGAATGAGGGCTATAGCAGTGAGCAGACGCCGAGGGTCAATAGGCTGCGGCGAGACAGGAATTGGTATTATATCTGGCACGATATCTGTGATGTAGAATGAGCCCTTGGTCATAGCGAGTTTAGAGCAAATTCAGTGATGTCATGAATGGAGGATGGATGCAAGCAGTAGCTCACCGATGAGGATAAAGTTGGAACGTTAGTGGTTTATCTATTATTCAACGTCATGAAATTTAATGGAAAATCACAGCCAGTGGGCTAACGCTAAGAGAACGCAACCATGCGACAGGTTGGTCAGATCTGGGCAGGTTGTTTCTGCAGCAACCACTGATGGCCTGTTCTAACCTGAGCTTGTGTTGCGTGTACTATCAAGGGGAATGTGTCTTATCTGCCAACTATCGTGACAAAACATCAAATCAAACTCAGTTTGACAATACATGTATAAGACGAATGGCTGCTTCAGAAAAGTAAATACCACTGTCAACTTATTTGCTTGTTGCCTGAGGCCATAATCATGCCAATTAAAGGGCTGTGAACCGTGACATTCGCAAGTGAGTGCTGTTGCATCTATCGGCATAGTTTAGGCTATAGAGTCTAAACCTACCCGAGTGATGAACAGAGTGATGAACAGAGTGATGAACAGAGTGATGAACAGAGTGATGAACAGAGTGATGAACAGAGTGATGAACAGAGTAATGAACAGAGTAATGAATAGAGTGATGAGGTTTGCAGAGATCGAGAAAATAGATTTGTTGCAGAGAAATGCGATTATTTTGAGATGTCGTACACCGTGACTTTCCATCTCAAAGTTTGAAAAGAGGAGACTAAAGAAGGATTGATCTATAGATGGCGTACGCAGACGATTTAATGAATAGTTTTCATTATTTTGAATAAGAAGAGTGGCTGTGGAAGCTGCAGCTTCAAGTGATAATTGGACCAACAAGCTGGTCAAACGATATTGCGTGCAAATAATGAGGGCGTTAATTATTGGCGTTATTTTGATTCAATCTTGTCGCCCTGTGTCGACACTGTAATCCAGAGTACACATTGATCCAGAACAGTTTTCAACAGCTTTAGCTAGTTCGCTAATTTATTCCGCTGTCTTTGTTCGCCAAAAAGCTGAAAGATTTGGTCTCGGTGCAGCGTTCCTTGCTACGGTATGCCGCAGGCGCGCGTTGATTCTAATTTTTATTTGCCTGAGCATGTGATGGGCTATAGCCGGTGGCACCCGCATGTACCACAGGACACAATTTGAGTTGTTACACTGATCTCTAAACACTGAGCAGTGATGCAGCTTTTGGAGCAGGAGAGCAATCAAGTTAACATGATATTTCCGTGAGTTGACTGGTTTTGTTGTGGCATCTTTATCGGAATAATTATCGCGCTGTATACTGGGTTATAAATCGTTATAAATCGCTTAATGACATTTTGTTGATAGGCTTACATGTATGCGAATGATATCGGAAGGTTGTGGAAGAGGCCTAATCTCGATTTATATCAGTCGTCAGAGTGGTGCTGCCCTGATGCAGTAGCCTAGGCCCTCCTGACTGGAATATCAAGGCCATAGTCTTTGAAATGTCGTTCTGTCAGGAATAGTGATACCATGGCGTGAATAAAATGACCGGAGTGTGGCTCTCTTGTGCGGATAGAGAATAGCTCCAAGTGTTCCAGGCCCTTCGGATCTATACGAATGCGAAAGTCGCGCAAACGAACGCGTGTCCGCAAAACCGCTTGTGGTCGGTGAAACTTTCTCGAAGCGCATTTAATAAAGCGAAGGCTTTTGTCCTGCAGTAACGACTTTAATTTATGACTTCGATGGTCGATACGTATTGTCATATCGACGTGTGACGGGAATACAAATAGGCCCAAGTATTTTATTTTGAGAATCAGCTATTTTTATACTGACTATTTTGCTCGTTCGATCTAAGAACTTGCTTGCATTTACATCGTTTTCTAGCATTATACGCTGTTGCTATCGCCAGCCGACTTTGTACTGTACATAGTATCAATGTATATACATGTAATTAATATCATAGCAGATTATCATTGACTGCGAATTTGTGAGATTTAATTTAACTGTTGCTGGATGATGAATTATATGTAGACATATTTACAATTTGCGTGTAGGGCCAGGCCTATTGTCGAATAAACTGTTGATGGATTGACTATGAAAATGTGACTGCCTTATGCAGACAGCGACGAAATGGAATAGGCTTTCTAGGTCTCACAATTAATCTTCGCTCTTGCTGTAATGTAGTCTTGTCATTATTCACATCATCACTGTGGCTCGCCAGTTTCAGTAATTCACTAATGCTCACTCTTCTAGTCAGTTATTTAACTTCAGCATATATCAGGTCACCCGCTGCCAACCAATTGCTCCACGGAGTCTCGAACACTGTTCACAGTGTTTCGATGCAGTTGTAGTAAAGTGATATTTAAGGGTTTTTCTAATGTTATAAATCTGAAATTATTTTAATAAGCATTATTTTTAAGGGACTACCCCAGTTTTCAAATAGAAGCTATCGCCCCCTACATGACAAGCTTTGAGCATCCTTTCTACAGGCTACCCTTGACCTGCTTCCCTGCAGTGGCCATGGCCAACTACAATGGTCAGCATGGAAACAGTGGCGAGCGAGCTATGGGGTACATTGCTGTAGCCTAGCACTGACAAGATTGAACCTGAAAAGGGGGAAGGAAGCTCGCTCGACACTGTGGCCAATGTTTACAAATTCTAGAATGTTCTACATTCTAGCATATGGAAGGCCATTGTAGGAAAGGGCCCTACGGCCTTCATGGTATCGCCCGTCACCCCTGGTCACGGTAGTCAACAGTAGGCTACAGGGGGGGATCGGCACAAACTTGCAGGGAAAGTGAAAACGGCCCTGGTCAAAATTTTGCATCCCTAGCAGTCTGAATTTGGAGACGGACACAGTCAGACGTGAGACAGCAATAGGTCTGCTGTCAAAGTTAGAGGGTTGTTGAGATGTATCGTGTTCTGCAGCATAATAAATATTGAACTGACTTTTACCCAAACTGACTCTCATATCAAATAGAGCTACGATTAGAAAGCTAGAGTAGGCCTAATCTTAAACTATAAGAACGATCGAGAAGTATGCCTGTAGCTAGAGACACTAAACTGAAACTTAAAATAATGGCTAAATTGGTACCAGGGCCGCAGCAAGCGGAGTGGCGCACTGCCATTGACTAGTGTCCCCACCAGAACTCACTGGGCAAAAATAGCCCAGACAGATTAAAGTTGGTACTGGCGCACAACTCTAAATAAGGGGCAAAAAGACGCCTCAGGGCAGTCACGACACAGTCACACAGCCGCGAGCATTGATGGCGGTGGCACAGGCTATAGAGAACTTGACTCCACTCGCCTCAGCTAGACTCATAACGCACCCTGGTGAATCCAAGGCGGGCATCGCCCCCGACTCAGTTAAGAATATTTTAGACGCATGATAATAGTTAACGACTAAGAATTGCCCACCCGCCACTCCTTGAGAGCATGGTCATTGAAAATAATAGAATGGAGTCTAATTATTTCCAGCCTCCCCCCACCCTCCCCGCGATCAGAGCCAGATATTCGCCTCTGCTTCCCACCCATAGCTCTCACACCGCACGCCCTTCTGAGACCGAGTAATTTGTTTAATTGTATCAGCTCGGCTCTCGACCGCAGAGATTTGATTGCTCGCTCGAGTCCTGCTCGGCCTGCCGAGCCGAGCTGTGGGCACGTTGGGCTGTGGTCTCACTGCGCCGCGCTATGGTCCTGCAAGGCTTGTAGAGCTTCGCCCTTCACGCCGTCAGCGATCGTTTTATAAATGCAATCGTTTTGTCGCAGCAGTGCGAAAAGACGAGATGGCTAAGTCGCTGTGTGGAGATAGCTTTAGAGATTTCCCCTCTTTTAAACATTCCCGTTTAAACTTTAGCCTATACTGTCCCGACACTGTGCAACGAACAGATCTATTATACTCGACCGATGATGAGTAGCGTGGACCGACTAGCAAATTTGAGGGCGAGCAGCGAGCTAGTTAAAATTTCGAAGAAAAAACTGAGGCTTACATTCTATGGCTATGACGAAGAACGAAAAAATTGTCGCTTTGCTCTTCTCGGATTTATTCGATTGGATCCAATGCACTGGCTATAAGCGAGTGGTTAATCTGGATCAAAAATGTGGCATAGTCTAGGGATAAATGACATGTAGGCCTGCATAGTATTGATTGAAAATTGAACTAGCAGTTGTCTATATCAATGGATTCGACTTGCAACAGGCCAAGCGTACATAGTCTAGGCTGTTAACGAGTAAACCTAATCTCAGAATATGGGAAATTATTTTCAATCCTCGCACAATTTTGAAGAAAAACCGCGTCAGAACAAAGCATTCTAGGGTACGTCCCTTTTCTCGCTCCAATCTACAGCCTCGTCAATTGTCGCGCCTCGAGTGTCTATACTTGCCGTGCGCCCGGCTACGTTGACAACTATTCCCCGCGCCCTGCGTGCGGACGCTCTTGACTGGGACTTAACGCCCGTCTACTGCCCGCATCAGACACGAGCACTCTCTACAGAGCGCGACTGCTCTCAAAAAACGTTCGCGCTAGTCGGCCACTATCGCCGTCGGAAGACGACCATTGATAGCGCTGGCGACAAACACTGGTGCGAGAAGTGAGATACGACGGAGCAGAGGACAGTGCGTGGGGCCAGGGAGGTGTGAACCATGCGGGATTTTAAAACTGCTTTTGCATTATTGTTTTGTAAATCATGCCAAGTCTACTTAGCTTGCGTTTTATTAGTCTACCTTGTATCAAAAACAATTAAATGGACTTTTACTTGATGCATTTCTCGGCACTTTGTTAAAGTATATTAGGCGAACAACTTGCGTTACTTTTTATCTTCAGATTTGCTACAGAATCTTTAATTTTCGCTATCAGAGATCTTCAGGAGAAGAAACATTTTTTAAACCTTCCCCCTCTCCGGCCCCCCTTGATCTGATATTTGATTAAACACAAGGCGAGTTCTATTCAAGTGCCAATAATAACCATTGGAGACGGGGAGGGGGGGAGGGGAGGGGGGGGGGAAGAAAATATGCATGGAGGAGAGTTGGATGGAAAATGAAACGGGGTCATCCATAAGAGCACCCACGCGCGCAAATGAAAGCGAAGCGATGCTTGCTGTCAATGATAAAAGCGGCAATTATTGGTTTTTATCGACGATTTGTTTCAAGAATTGCGACATTTCACAATGGCATCCATAGGTGTAAAGGCCCTATGGGTTTGACAGCAATACCTGTGGACACTATATAACGCAGGATTTGTACCGCAAAACGTTTCGATCCCCACGAGTAATTTTAGAAAAGTCTTTTTCGACTTCTGCCCTAACCTTTTTGATTAAATTTGCATGTATTGCAATTTGCCTAAATTTTTGTAAATAAGCCTAATCAATTGATCTCTGTATCGAGTTGCAAAACATTATACATACAGCAACGAAGGCAATACTTGGCTAAGTATTTGGATGACAGATTATTATGTGGCATTCTGGTTAGCCTAAATTTTAGATCACAAAAAAAGTTATTTCTAGCAGCCATTCGGACAACAATTCCAGATTTTCTTCAATCCTAAAATCATACAAGTTTAATAAAATCGTGAGATTTCTCGTCATACATCTTGCCTCTCATTGCGATAGTTTCTGTTAAATTTGATCGCGTTCAGAGGATTCGAAAGACCGCAAAATTTTATCATCCAATCTGGCCGTAGTTAATAGCCCACTCATATTAACCTGGCTACTCTACGAATAAGTGCGACCTAAACCAGATTATACTGAAGTCGAGTCGCTTCACGGTCGAGACGTTATAGCGCTGACTCCAATTCACTTGCCGCCGCCGATCAGCCGCTCGGCCGGCTCCTTCGTTATCGGGGGTGTTAAATCTCCGACCAGGCTTACGCCCTGTAGCGCTAGTGAGAGGGGTGGGACAAGGTTTTCGAGATCGATGGCGGGAGGTGACCTTTTAAAAGAACAAAACGTTTTTCTTCTTCAAGCTACATTTATTACTTTACGTGCAGAACGCGGGAGAGAACGAACACATTTTGACGATATGGAGCGCATTTGAGGGGATATTTCAGTGTCTTTGGGGGGGCATAGTTAGTGGGCATAATTTGTAGGATCTTACTAAATAAATTCTTCAAAAAGGCTCTGAAATGGCCCCCATCAAAGGCACTGCATTGTAATGCTCCACAAATCCCCCCTCCCCAAACCGCCTATGTCAAATTTCAGTGGCATAGATATCGCCTTGCCCAAATGCAGTCAAATTTGCGGAGGGGGACACAGGCCCCCTGTCCTTTAGTTTATCCCATCCTGGCCGCCGCGCCTATCGGCCGAGTATCATTGATGCGTTAAATCTCTAGCAAGACCTCTCGCCGTCGCAGTTCAATCGACGTGGCATCATCGCCGGGTCGGCGCCTGTCGCCAGGGCAATGAGGGGGGCACGGGGCAATGATGGTTGGGGGGAGGGGGGGGGGGGCTTTGGGTGCGAGAGCCGGGGGGTGGGGGGCCGAGAAGTTCTAAACGATAGATTCCATAGGAATACGACTGAGGATGATCTAAAGGACGCCGTGGATTCATTGCGCGACTGAAACAAATTAGTGAAGGATTGAGATCTGGCAATGATAAAACAGAAATAACCCGTTTCTGTCTTTGTTTTTAGAAATTGTAAGCTTTTTCAAATTTTGATTGGAATATTTCCGTGATTTTGATATTTCCGTGCCATTGAATGTCATCAAATATTCTCTACTCTATAAAGTAGGCTAAGCCAAAGAAAAAAAATAACGTCGTGTACCATGTACATGTACATAGGCCTACAGACCCTGTTTTTCATTTCGCAAAAACATAATAGAGGCTATAGACTACGCCAGATAAATTGCGTCATTTTTTTGAAGGAGCTACCGGCGAAATGAAATAGGATGTATTGTGATAATGCAAGGGTATTTGGCAAAGTTTTAAAAAGTAGTTAATCGGTCATAGCTCAGATTTATAAATGGGTCAATTTCAATGAGCTCAATGGAGTGGGCATATACTGGCTAACCAAGTCGTTAGCATTCGAGGCTGTTATACACTGTTCCACGCGGTGTTCATTCCCTGAAGTAACATCACGATGTCCACAATAGGGATACAATTGTACAATACCTACTGCTAAAATATTTCTCAGGTCACTGCGGAGCCAGCAGTCTCATCGCTTGCAGCCTCTGATCTCAAATCAGAGTAACCGACACGACGCGGCCTTTCGCCTTCTCTCGTCGTAGAGCCGACTTTCATTATACGGACCCCGGGCCGGCCTATAGGCCTACAGACAGAGCGCGGCCCACTTAACCACTTAACAAAGCGAGCGCATTGCTCGCTCAAGTGAAACTCAAAGTCAATGGCTCGGAGCGGAGAACGTCCGAGTTTCGATTAAACGCAATCCGTACGCTTCAATATCTCAGCCGCTCCGTTGATGGGGATTCATTGAAGGCAACCTGCATGCGATTAATACTTGATTGGTTCTGCTGCATTATAGTGAAGAAAAATGCTGAAAAACGGCTCAAATAGCGCCATCTCGCTAATGCATTTTAAACTAAAGCATTCGATAAGGGATTATATAAGCAAATATACAGAGCGAGTCAAAAAAAAAAATCCCCTAGCGATATCGGATAACTCAGTCAAAAATTAATATTTTTGTTTCATATTTGCAAGGATTGTAGATGAGATAATTTGCAACAAGACCACCAAATTTCATTTGGAAATATATTTTGGTTCAAAAGTTGCGAATGTTTGCGCAAAAAAGTTCAAAAAATCAATTTAACGAGCGTAATTAAGTCAAAAAATAACGTATGCAGTCAAATTAAGCTCATAAAAATGTTTTTTGTCCTGAATTTTATGTTAACTAATCCTTGTACTCGTGCTGGAATGCATATTCATGATGTCGTGTGCCTGAGATATCGGTAGCCATAGTGGGCCGTGTTCACATGCTGCACCTCACTGCGGCCCAAGCGCTGGAAGCATGGTTTCGTTAACGCGGCAAGTTGGGCACGTCTAAAATGACCAATCTTGGGCAGGAGGAAAATGGGACTGAAAACGTTTTGAGGACAAGGTTTGCAGGCGAGGACACTTTGAGTAGTCTATTCTTACATGCTCTGCAAGCTGAAACAGGTGCAGGCCAGGTACAGGCAAAATAACCAGGCTAAGCGAGCGTTAGAGCGTTAGTTAAGTTGATTTTTCAAACTTTTTCTAAAACAGTCATAACTTTTAAACTAAAAATTTTTTTCGCATAAAATTTGGCAGTCTTGTTGAAAAATTATCTCCTCTCCAATCTCTACAAATATGAGATCAATATTTTGAATTTTGACTGAGTTATCGTGATATCGCTAGGGGATTATTTTTTTTGACTCACTCTGTATATAAGCAAACGGCTAATGCCTTCTAGAGAAGGCATTCTTCTCTAGAAGGCATCTGGCGAAGTGGCGAAGTGACGCAGTGGCGAAGTGACAAAAGTGGCAAAAGTGGAAAAAGTGTCAAAAGTGGCAAAAGTGATCAGGTTGACATAGACTTCAGGCTTTTCAGTCGAAACTTCATTTTTTTAACTTTAAATGATTCATCCCTTATTTATTTACACCTCCCACCCAAAGTAATATTAATTTTCGAATCGGTTTCGGGAAGGTTAGCCACGCCTGGACGCGTGTGCCTCCCCCCCCTGCACTCCCCCCCCCCCTCCCCCCACTCTCCCATTTCGCCTGCGACCCTGCCCCCGACCACGGGGCGACTTTTTAATCAGCGAGATGAACTCTATATCGGCACATCATTGCTGATTCGCGTATCATTGATCAAGCGTTGCGAGAGGGCGGTGGCGGACAACGGGCTCGGGACATTGGGGAGGGGTGGGCTGCACCCCGTAGTGAGGGGGGGGGGCTATAGAGAAGTGTCGTTGATATACGACGAGACGATGGCTGCCCGCATGAACGATTTGTTAACAAGGCCCGCCGAGGTCTGAGTCTATGCGGTGCCTTGGACTCCTCGCCGCAGGGTTACAAGGAGGGGAAGGGAGCTTACGGGGCCATAGCCCACACGATGATGGTTTTCTCGTTAATATTACATCGATTTTTGACAGAGAGGGAGGCCGGAAGCTGACTGATTGATGAATGAGCACGAACAAGCAAGAAAATTAATTTGCACTGTTAAGAACGGCCTCAGGAAAGAAAGCATTCAATTTGACATAGTAACTTTTTGCGGTAATCTCCTTCCCTTCCCCCCTCCCTCTCGGCTTGCGAGTTCAGCACGGAAAGAAAAAAGCTCCCTCTGGGTTTGAGAGTCGGCCTGAAGTGTAGTAGGAGCTACACTGCAGGTGTAGCTCCCTCAGTTAGCTCCCCACATTTTTTTCTTGCTCCCATATCGATCTAAGATAGGCCTACACTTAACACATAGCAGTTTCAAAACCCTCCTTCGCTAGCTAATACTCATTTATTAACCCCCCCCCCACACACACACACAGACACACACACGCCGAAATGGTTCACGCAAGCAACGCGCGCGGCGGTGCGTGGCGCTCAAGATCGCTGCACCGCCTACCGACCGCGCGCACACATCGCGAGATGAATTCGCTTTTAGTCGAAACGAATTCAGACTGCCATCTCCCCCCCCCCCTCCTCACATCTTCCAGTCAACTGCGTTATACTATTCCTCTTCCCTGAACGTTAGCAATGATTTCAAACTGTAACTGCATATAATAGCCCCTTCATATAGTTTCAACCTCGTTCACGGCATAATTAGTGGATGATTTTTCTACGATCAGCCGATGTAGCAGGCCTAATGATGGATTGAATTCCGTCGGAATGTTAAAATAGATTCTATTTTTCTCAACGTTTTAAAAATTCAATAGATTGGGTGCGATGCCGATTGGTGCCCTGCGATAGCATTGTATCTAGCATAATGTAAGTGTCGCCAACAAAAATAACAACGCTATTGCCCATTAATCCTGCATAACTTATATAGGCTAACTGAATTCTCATTGTACTGCAATGGGCCTACTGCTCTAAATCTTGTAATAATTTGCCTGTATTGTTTAGCGCGTATATTTACGCAACCCACTCCGTTGCAATGTATTCTAAACTTCACCGATTTATTCTCGGAAATCATGCATAATGAATGCACTTTCAAATCAATTAGTCTTCAATCTATTAAAGTCGATTGCTTCGTTGTACAAATCCAAACTAATGTACAGTCAGCCCAGCCCAGCGCGATCGTACGGTTCCACGGCTCCCATATAACGGCACCGTTCGCCTCAAATGGCGACTATCTTTTCAACCCGGACGATTATTCATTGGAAATTGAACGGGGCTAAACCGGTTAGCCTTCATTGTGCACGGGTCGACCGAGACTTAAACCGGTTAGTGGCGCGTCGCTTATCCGCTCGGATTAAACGCTTGAGCTGGGGGATGTGGGGGAGCAGGCGGGGGAGCAGGCGGGGGGAGGGGGTGGCTCTGATGAAGATTACGTTCGCGGTCAAACGCTTAAGTGGCGGTTCCCGTAAAAGAAATTTGGGGAGAGCTATGAAATTATTTGGATAGGAGGAAGGGAGGAGAGGCTACGAAGTCGCTACCGGACGTTGTCTACGAGGGGAGGGGCAGTCGTTTAATTATTTGGGGAGTCTGAGAACAGATTTCGTGGAGGGGGGCTAAACTTTCAGGCTCCGTAGAGTAGATGGCCCCCCCATTGGGAGTCATCTACTCTCACTTTCAAGGCTGGATGACTCAATTCCGTAGGCTATGGCCGATATTGATAATCCTATCATCAATACACCGTGTATGGGGTTGTACCGGCCTACCGCGTGATGTAATAGAGTAAAAGAAGAACAGAAGAAGCATCTCCAACAATAATTAACAATCAGGGATTTTCGTCGCTTTACGAGGGCAAACAATGGTCTCTTAACTCTAAGCTTTCATTGAGTGTTGACAGCGTAAACACTGATATTGGCGCTTATGCGCTTATACATCTTGTTATTAGCAAAAGACTGAAACCGATGCTGAAAAATAAAATAGCCTATAGCATATTTAAAATATTACAGCTGTTTTTGATTGCCTATATTGCAGCAAATAGTCCATCGCATTATTCTATCTATATCCTGTATCGTCTTTCCTAATTGTATTGTAAATGTGGATCGTTGTTAAATGGCACATCGCGTGCTTGAGAGTCTCCTGGCCTCTGAGTCGTTATAAACGCCTATACGGAGATTGTCCCGTAAGAAAAGTCGGGACGACGCAGATTGGATTGCGCCAAATCATTGCTAACCGGATCAGCGGCTGCACCCATGCGTACAACAGGGGGGGGGGGGGGGGGGGGGGGGT
>JAQIWG010003899.1:0-16996 GCA_034695025.1 Chamaedrilus cognettii | reverse complement strand
ATGATGTTTTTCCATCTCCGTTTGCATGACATATTTTTGGTGCGTTAAAAGCGCAATATACATACATACATACATACACCCTACTTCGCTAACTTCGCCTGCGACATGTCATCCTAAAATCACACAGGGGCTAAAATATAATTGTCCTTTAAGCTTACGCCGGGTATCACCAGCTAATATATTTGCACTTTCATCGTATTGCTGTTTTAAACCAGTCGGCTAAATATGAGAAGCATGGATTATTCATGGGAACCATGTTAGGATGGGAACCATGTCAGAGCTACAATTGGCCTTTGGTCTCCCATTTAAAGCTGTTTTTATTTTATAGATCGAACTGTGGTTTTTATTTGTTCACCGTGCTTAAAAATAAAATTGCATACATATATAGGCCTACATGCATTATTCATACAAAATACCACACGATAGGGGGCTTTCATAGGCTGCGAAACAACTATACAACAACTAAAATAGGCAAATTGAACCGCTGCCCAAGGCTCAGTTGTTCAATCGAGAGTAATACATATAAATTCATAATAGCTCTTACTAACAGCGAGTTGAAATTAGATCGGAGATCTTATTCTAGGAGACGTGCTTGGAGCGCTGAGTATTTTTGTTCTGTGACAATTTAAAACCAAATAGGCCAAACAGATATAAGGTCATGATTGAACAGAACAACAGCTCATGTCGTGTCATACGCGCAGAATCCAATCACCGAGCATGTCTAGCAAATTGTACAATCGTTCAAAAATACATTGAAAGGTTTCATGAAGCCTGCACTGTCACTGTGACATTTCATTCATCATTTTGCGCTTATTGGTTACAATGGGTGACAGTAGCTTAAACTGCTAGAATGGCTGTGTGACTGTGCCATACTGACTGTGCCCTTGTGATGACTTAGGACATGAAACGGCGCTACGATATTGAGTTGTACGATATTGATTGATTGATTGAGTTTTTGATAGTAGTCCAAATTATTTGTTTATAACTGCACATTTCCTATACCAGCAATGGTATATGAAAATTCGTGGATTTATACCCGAAATACATATAACTGATGCAACTGAAGTAATGTAACTGAGATACATTGCCTGAATTAAATGAACTAACTGGATTTCTAAGCTAAATTCTGGATTTATAACTCCAATTTTACTTTTTAAACTGCTTACTTGCGGCTGAGGCCTTCAGTGGCCATTCGGAGAGAAAATGCCATCGTATGCCGCGGCTCGATCCCCGCGAGGGGGGGGGGGGGGGGGGGGGGGGGAGAAGGGGGGGATAAATGCGTCCAGCTTTGGGGCTAGACCACTAACCTTGCGCTAAACTAGCCACTGGAGTCACTATTGACTAGACTGCCTATATCATATTTGTAGGCTATGCATGTATGCGCAGTGCAAATTTTATGCGCGAGCTTTTCAAAATGTACATATTCATCAAAAGTATTAACATTACATCGTAGACCCTGCTTCCCCCCACCTGCATGGCTCTCTCGGACACCGTCACGTATGCTGAGCGCTGCAGCTTCCACACGACGAAGTGGACAACCACCGGAAGAAAGGTGAGCACGTAGGTCGTCGACACGATGATCAACATGACCGTGATCTGCAGACTCTTGTCCTCCTTCTTCACCGCCATCCCCCCTGCCGCCAGCGTAGCGGGGGCAACGTTGGTTAGGGTGGGGCGTAGAGCCTCCACCTCCTCGTCGTTGGCTGCTATATCGCGCGGCAGAGATCCCCCGTTTTGAACTGGAGCGGCGCCAGCGCGGTCGTTTTCGCGACTTCGCAGCAAAGTTACCTGCTGTAGCAGCGAAAGATTTGATATATTAGCATAATCAGAAAAGGAAGAGACCTAAATGGAGAAAAAAGGGAAAGAAGGCTGTTCTCTCTGAACAGCTTAAGCAATTATCTTTTACTTCTTGTTCTTCACAAAGAAGTAGTAGATTATCGCGCAACTGTATCCAGTTACGCTAAAAGCGTTAGAGCCCATCCTCTTAGCTGCGTTTTGAGCAGACAAGAAATAGCTGGGTATCATCCATTGTTCACGAGACAGAGCTTACTGCCGTGATACACTTTGCCAATCTTCGCCAGATACGAGGCGTGGTAGTAATTTAAGCCTGAGTCGAGCGAGACACTGCGTGAATGGTTTGTCCAACACCACTACTTGGTAGCCGCCGGATCCTGAACACGCGACCGCACACGTGGCGGTCTGGCGCCTTAGCTGACTGAGCTGCCAAGCCGCACATTAACATAAAGTTTGAAATCAAATGGCTTGATCCGCTTTCTAAATAAATGTAATACCGTAAGCTTATAACACTAACTATTATTAGCTCATACTTACAGTGTGTCGATATTCAATTTACAGCTCAATTTACATATCACGCTGTACTTTTGAAAAATCTTAGACCTATCGTTGACAATAGCAACCGTGTGGCGGAAAAACGAATTATTTGAAGGACGATTTCATTGAGAAAGCTCATTCTGCGCAAGCATACTTATAGTCTTATGGAATAAATAAGTAGTTTTATTAGGCCTACGTTATTTAGAACAAAAATCTAGGTGCGTTTTAACCCAGGGGCCTGTTTCTCAAGATCTCGTTGGCAAATTTTAGTCTTAATAAGAAGTTCTTAAGAAAATCTTAGCCAAATCTTAGCGTTTGTTATTGTAGACTCCGCAATATCACGCGCTGTAAACCAAAAGATGATGCCATGGCGGTCGCGAATGAACTTAATTTTGTTTAAATCTGATTTAGGATTAAGTTCAGGCTTAAACTTAGGGAGACTCTGAGAAACAGGCCGAACACAGGTGAAGATCTAACCTCAAGCTGCCGACTGCGAACTCTTTTCCTGTCCCGCGTGATGCGCGTCACGCGAGCGATAATAAACACATTTAGCACGGCTATGCCGAGCACGGGGAAGATCCGGAACAAGAACGTCTCGGTGACGTAAAGCACTGCGAAGAGTTCCTCGTGAGGGAGCAGCACTGTACAGACGGAGTAGCGGGGCATGTGACCCATGTACATGACGTGGTAGGGGGCGATGAAAACCCCGATAAGGAGCAGTCCGCAGGCGCAGACCGCGCGCGCCTTGCGAACAGTGCAGAGCTGCGGGGAACAGAGAACTTAAAATAATAACACGCATGATATATATCACATAGTTATTTTATAGAGTTGTTGAATGTAGCCTACTTTGTTTTATAGCAGCGTCATAGTACCCACATAATTATGATAAGTAGGGTTAAATTTGCTAACCCCCCACGAACCAGAGGGGTTTACATGTCAGCTAGGAGAGTTTAACCCTCCCAACCCCTCCCCCCTCTCCCCCCCCCGGCAAATCCAACCCTGATGATGGGGTAATGCTAAAAGATAATTTTATATCGACAAGCTTATGCTCAAAGCAGTGATCTTTTTGAGCCGGAACGCGCCGGATCGCAGTTCCGGTACCTCACAAGGAGGCGGAACGGCGTTCCGTTTCCTTGGGCTGCTAGTCAGGCGGAACGGCGTTCCGGACGGTTCCGCCACCACCCAGAGTCAGAGCAGCCGTAGGTCTAGTCTTGTCTATGTATTGAATTCGTCGCAGTGTTAGCTTATTATATTGCTAGATACTACCGTATACGATGTGATCTTTAAACTATTAACGTTTTGATCTACCAGTTATCATCTGCTATATTTAATTATTTTTCTTTTGTGTCGCGCAATCAATATTCTTGTGTGTGTGACGTTTTCGGCTACTCGTTTGAGTGAAATAAATATGTTCATATTGCTGGATGTAGGCCTAGGCGCACAGCCACAGTTACTTAATTAGCACGATAGTCCTATTTCACATCGAATATTGTTAGCTCTATTAGTGAAGCTTCGGTTCCGGTTCCTCCAACAACCAGGCGGAACGGCGTTCCGGCACCTCGCAGTGACCCAAACCTCCCACCCAGCAACCACGGAGAGCGTTCCGCCACCTCAGAGTTTTCAAAAAGAGCTCTGGCTGAAAGACACTCAAATCATTCAACTTCAATAGGCCAATTGTCAATCTTTTATTTATAAAATCGAATAATGTTAACCTTCTATTTTGAGGAAAATTATATTATCGCAGTTGTTTATTATCTTCATAGTCGGGTAGAGCGTAAACAAAGTACAGACCATTCAACGACAACGGCAAGTTAATCTTTTAATTTAGCAAATGATATTATCTTCATGAGGGATTATTAGTATTTCACATTTAGAACGCTGTCGAAATTTGTCGAAAGCCATGCGCTGGTAGATTTTGAGAGATGCATTAGGCTATAGGGCTAAGTGTAAAGCAGGGATGCATGCGACGGGCATTGGACCCTAAATAATGCGTTTTGAAAAGAGATGTAAGGCGGATGATTAATCACGAAGAAAGATTAAACTGTTGGGTTCTGTACCCAAGAGTTTAATCATGAAACAGGGTGGAACCTGAACGATCAATCACGAAATAAGGTGGAACCGAAAAGATTCGTTACACCGCAGCAGCGTAACAGTTGGAACCCAGGACACGAAATATCGACACGCGACGAGACTGCATTCCGCACGGATAGGT
Organism: Chamaedrilus cognettii; assembly: GCA_034695025.1. Taxonomy (NCBI): domain Eukaryota; kingdom Metazoa; phylum Annelida; class Clitellata; order Enchytraeida; family Enchytraeidae; genus Chamaedrilus; species Chamaedrilus cognettii. Next base: position 12,453 of record JAQIWG010003899.1, on the reverse strand, counting down.
TGCTCAATTAAGCACAGAGCAAGGGAATTTGATTGTCAGGAGTAGCATAGCCTATAGAGCGGAAACAGAGACCGGAAGTTAAAGGCGAAATGCTCTCTCACGAGTGCTGAGCACCCTTGAGAGAGCTCCACTGTCGGCCTAACGCCTATGTGTGTTTAGTTACTGTATCTCTTAATTGAGTGATTTAGACAACATGCTTTAGCAAGGTGGCGCAATATATTTGTGTTAAAAAAAACAAAATGGCAGATAACTCAACTAAAGGCCGGTTGCTAGACTTCGATTTGAAGTGCGATTTTATTTTGTAGTCCGAATTAGCCGATGAAAATATATGAAAGAATTGTATCGAATAATCTGATTGGTTAATTCGGACTACAAAATAAAATCGCACTTCAAATCAAAGGCTAGCAACCGGCCTTAAGTGTTAAACTTTGGATCGTTGGGCCTATATCCCACACTTGTGGCCCTTAGGCTTCTACGTGACGGGCAACTATTGCCGGCGTAGGCCTACTGCGTCAGGGGATTGATAAATTTTGTTACGCTGCCTTTAAAGGGGTCGTTCAGGCCTTAGGCTACAATCATGTATATTAAGGCAACAATTCATTTTGACCCCACATCTCTCTTAAAGCAAGTTCTAACGTCATTTTTCCTTCTTAGGATTTACAATGGATTATAACAAAACTAGATCCCACCCTTTCCAGCACTCACTGGTTCATGCAATACACGTGCGACCTCAAAGATCAACGCAATCGATTTGTCGTTGCTGATATTAGCCATTCGTATAAAAGGAAAAGCGCGAGAATTACAGTAGGCTGCAAGTCTATATAACTCGGTATATAAATTCTTATTTTTCAGACGATAGATTCAGAGCTCCACGCCGAGCTTATTCTGCTTTTGTTGTGACGCTTGATCACTGGTTGACTGATGTGATAGACGACTTCAAAAAACAGTAGCGAACAGAAGAAACGTCACAACATTACAACGCAAATCCAGACAGGACGTGTCTCGGCAGTCTGGAGAGAACTCCGCTGACAGGGTGTTCCACAAACAGAGCGACAATAATTGCTGTTTTTTTTAAATAGGCTATATATACATATAAGATGCATTTAAAGAATTTTATGAATTATAATCTCTGACAATTGATATGGAATCTAGTCTTGATGATAAAGAATAATCAATAAACATGGCAAATAACTCAGCGATTGCCTGTATGTATGACGTTTGTTTGTGAAATCGCTCAACTAAATTTGAAGAATGGGCTACCGGTACTTTCATAAATCTGCAGTATAACCGATCTTTGATTATGTTTTATATTATGCTTTTTTTACATACTTTTCAACATACTTTATTAAAAGATGCAAAGGAATATGATACAATTTACCCCCTAGCTAATTACAAGTTACAAAAACGATTTTAACATGGTACGAGTACCATTATCAGTTTGGTTCACGTACACGTGACACGTAGTCAAGGCCTGATCTGGGTCTTGAAAAAAATAGTCAACAATTAGGGGATGACTTTTCTTTAGTATTTTCTACTTTTTCGCGCAATTTGTTACACAGTTGTTCCCTTCGAGTGCTAAAATGAATGATAAATCAAAAAACGAATGATAAAATCATTGTTCTGTTCATCATCCGAAGTAATTGGGCGAAGAACGAAGGATGAATAAAAAATTTGTCAAACGCTTTAGCAAATGGAAAAATTATTCGCCAGCTGCTCAAATTTTTGGGGGGGCTTTTTGGCGACTGGAAGATCAAGCCCTGCACGTTGTCATTACATTCATCAAATTTACAACTGAAACACAAAGATAATACTAGGCTATAATCACATCGCGTAATTTGATTCAGTGCTCATCGGGCCACCCTGTATCAGACCGCCACGCCATCAGATACATTCAAGGCCAGACGGATGACGCAAGCTCTACAACGAAGCAGATCCAAAACCCTGATCACAGCCCTGCAGTGTCAGTACTATGATTGATCGACACGGTCTCAGACACGGACGATTTGCGTGAGGAATGTGCTCCCCGTTTCGAGTCAAACCCCTCTGCAAAATTAAGATCGATGACACTTCCCCCTCGAATTCACTGTACGCGTTCACCGACTATATTGTACCGCTCGGGAGCTGCAAAATAGTTCACTGGCTACATCAGTGCTCCAGCAGAAAGGCGTAGCGATGATGAATGATTCTAGTTATCTTTCCTTGTGCTTTTTCTCGATCCATCTTGTTTTGACTCATTTGTCATTTTTTTTAAAGCCGAAGACTGATTTCAGCAGGTGATTGTATTTTGGTGCTGCAAAGGCGGAAGATTTCTCAGCGTTATCGAATTTTGAACAAACTTTTTCGCAATTAAATTGCGTGTTCGAAACCGCGATAGACTCATATACAAGTTACAACTAGCGTTCGAAAATTACCAGTAAACTACAAATATTTAGATTACCGGTAATCTAATATTAAAATACCGGTAAACTATGGTAATCTTACAACGCAAATTCCTGACCGGCAAACTACAGAACGATTCGAAATATTAGTCTAAATTAAATTTCCAAATCGTTCTATGATTTTGCATCGAAGTACTTTCCATCAAAAACAACGATGTTTTCAACGAAACGGGCCAGGTTGCTGTCATGAGATGCATTTCAATGCATTTCATGAAAAAATCTACGTTTAAAAAAAAACCAGGACAAATTTCCGAATCGGTAATTTCTTATAAATTACCGTCATTTACAACAGATTACCGTAAATTAGGCCTACCGATGTTAGTTTACCATAATTTACGGTAATCTAAAAAAACCTTAAAACTTCATATGCAATAATACAACCGTCATGAAATCCAGCGTTTAAATTGCCAACAAGGTCGTGAAACAATCGACGGAGTGTGTGCGTTCTAATTAAAATATTTAAATGAGAATTAAAATTCACAGTAAAGTCACCCTATTCGGATTAGTGTCGAAGTTTCGGTGTTCAGGTGGAGGCTATAATGCCGTATCCGGTAATATAATTTCGGCGGTATGTATATCCAAAATCTTTATTATATCAAAAGACAATCGGCGTAACTTGAAACTATGATAAAACTAGCGGTCAGCATGTTCCTTCAAATTACGAAGCAATTAAGTGACGCGATTAAAATCGCGTTTGAATTACTGCAAATTTATTGGCCTATAGCACCCTCTATGACAGACAGAGAAACAATAAGATAATTATACAAATGACAATAAGTAGCCTAGGTCTGAAATCACATGACGCGTAGAGCCACGTTCAAATTTTTCTTGGTCTTTCCGTTGAGTCCTGCATTTTCCTGCAAGTTTAAGCTATTTTTACCTCAAAATATTAAATTAGTGATCAAATCGATACGAAAGAGCAATGCGGTTCTGAAGAGAATCATCGTCGAAGCAAAACAGAAGTCAGTTGGAATATTTTTGGAAAAAGATGCTGAAGGAAATTATGCTGACACGACCTAATTTGCAACAAATTAACTATGGTTGGATATCTTTCGCTCAGAGATATCAAAGCGTTCAAAATCGGGCCTAGTCCAGCATTCTTTGTGTAAAGGTAGCCATTTGTATCTTAATGCAATCATTATAATATTGACCTTTGTAACTTTGTTTGACCCGTGCCAAAAACCCACCCAATCGAATCTGATTGGTTGATAGACGGCCCTACCCGATTAAATCTGATAGGTTGATAAACGGCGACGTATCGTTCGACAGTGAAGGCTAGGATGAGACAGGTGGAGTAGTCGGAGAAGAGATCGTTGAGGTACTGAAGCGCCTTGCACGCGGCCTCGCTGTGGTTGACGATATCGAACTGTCCGTCGGTGAAGTACAGGCAGCGCAGACCAGTCAAACCCTGACACACACACAAGATCACAGGGCCTTGCACGCCGCCTCGCTGTGGTTCACGATATCGAACTGTCCGTCGGTGAAATACAGGCAGCGCAGACCAGTCAAACCTGCCAGACGCCACAGGGTCACACACACACAAGCACGGTGTCAAGTAATGCCATTCGCACACGATGTCAAGTCATGACACACAACATCGACATTTGACTGACGCTATGATTTAAATGTTTGGGTTGCAATTTTGCATCTTCTATGTTTCACGTGTGCATGTGTGTATTTTCTCAAGTGCCTGCGTATTGCCTTCGTCTGCAGAAGCTATCTGAACAAAAGACACCGGCTGTTTTGGAGACCACGCGTATTTGACACTGTAGGCCTACACGGCGCGAAAAACTTTCTCGTCGGTTTTTAATTAGAAAAAGTCACGAAATTCTCAACTATAGGTTGACAGCAGGCCTATCATAACCCAGTGCTTACGCATCACAGGAATGCGAATTTTCAGATAATGTTACCGTATACCGTAGGCCTATACGCAACTGATTTAGGCCTAGTGGCCTGCCGATATATAGAATTTATACGAACGATCGCGAAAAAATTATGGTCACAGCCTAGGCCTGTAGCAATAATATTGACACCGCGAAAATTTCCTAATCCACGTCCTGCGATTACTTAATCCCTAATTGTGGCAACTTCTCAGCATTGCGTCCAATCCCATCCATACATCACTCCTAATCCTAATCCTCCTAATCGGCATCGGCTCAAGAAATAATGGATGCATTCGCAAGCGGCGTCAACGCCGACAATATTGGTGGTCGATCGTGCGAAAAATTCGAAAGGAAGCAGCGAAAAACATAAAGAACAGTCTTGAGAAATGGCGAATCCGTCAATTCAACAACCCTACGACTTGATCTTTGAGGCACGGCTGATTTGGAAGGAGTGCCGTCGTGAACAGGATTGGTTTGAGAATAATTATGCGAATCCATTAGCCTATGGTTTAGCCTATATCGTGTTATGCCGTTCGAAATGTTTTTTCTCGGTATTACACGCAGATTTTGCTTAACATTGAGCCCGATTGTATCTGACCGTTCTGGTCAAGTGGTCAGCTCAAAGTTGATGTCGACTCTACATTTTATACGCGACGCGTCTGCGTATGATTGATCGTTTGCACGCATTCTGATTATAATTTCGGACAAAAGCAAGCTTCATCTTGACACCTTAATATATGTGTGCACAGTCAATTGCGCTCGCGTATTGCGTATTAGAGTAATTGTACAACATTGTAAAAAATGGTAAGATTGGGCTATATTTAGCGTTCATTTTCGATCGATGTGTTTTTTTGCTTTTAGTGCTTGCACGCTGACACTTTTTGAATTTGAAAGTGTGTGTCAGGCCTATAGCCCAAAATGAATGAATGAATTTGAATTGAATTGAATTGAATTAGCATTCGGCCACAGTTTGTGTAGGTCTACATTGCAGTATAAGGCTGTATTATAACTGTAGCCAAACTGCCGTTGCATGTACAGTACGTTAGCTAGCCTAAAATTTATGCATGTCTGTCACCGACACGACCAACGTTCAATGATCGAAGCGACAATCACGCTCGATGTCTAATCCCCCTACACCCATTTTAGTGGTGACATAAAAATTCATACGACGTTACAAATAGCTAACATACCATTAGAATAATCTGCTAGTACGCTACAGGTAGATCCAAAAAGTTTCGTCCAATGGACCGCATTACAAGATAAATATAGTTTGCGCGAGTCCTAGGCCTACATGTATTTACTGCGCCAAATAAACTGAGGCAGAATCTTCCGATGCAGCTATAAATACCGCGAAGACAGCCAAGTTACCATCAACATTCACGGTTACAAATCATGGTTAGGCCTACATATAACGTTACAAATTGCTCGTACGCTGCAGCATTAAAATAAGACCGCAGTTAGTAAATGAATCGTGAAAGGCAATTTGTGAGAAAAGTCGTGAATACACAGTTTACGATGCAACGTGACAAATTCATTTCGGCGACCAAATCCGAGGTAGTCAAGATCTTCCCAAATTGCATCTATTAGGCTTTTTCAGTGTTCACTGGAGCCGGAATTAACTATTCGCATAATGTCGTTCCCTTCGGAGAACTTCGACAAAGACTAATTTATTACTGCCACAGTAATCAAATGCCAATCTGTCTTCGCTATCGAAGTTAGCTTCAGTCGTATAAACAATTAGCTAAGATTATTAAAAGTAATGCACTGCAGTACCGCGCAGGGACTATGATACAAAGCGTAATGAAGAAACTCGGTGTGACAACCTACACCCCAGCAAGTCGGGGAACAAAGAATAGTCTTGCAGCTTACAGCTCCCCGGCCGAGTCGTAAAAGGCGACTAAAGAAGGAGAAGCGGCTCTGTAGTAGCCATCTTTTACAGAACCGGACTGTAATAGTCTCCGTTACTCACACACAGTACTAAAATTTGAAAAATAGAAGGAAGAAGAAGGTGCGGTGCTTCATCAAGAAAATGTTTTAAAAACTGAAATATTTAACAATGCAGGCTTACTTTATATATTGCAATTTTAAAAGTCTACAATTTAATATTTAATATTGAATATAAACTTTACCCTAGTGTATTAAGAAAACAATTATGTGAAAAGTGCATATAGTATGGGCTATACACTATTTTTGATGTTACTCTGAGAAGCACTAAAATAAGTAAATTTGTAAATTACGTATACCTACATGCAAACTATATCATGTTTATTTTTGAAGTAATCTATATCATCGATTTTTTCGGTCCTCAGGGGCCCCCGAGGGCGGTAGGATCTAAATCCCCTTATGACCTGAATTGGGAAATTTGTGACCCACCTGTGCAAATTTTGTGTTGATATCTTCAAAACTGCGCATATGCATCGTGCAAAACGTATCTTTTACGCGGAAATCCTTGCTAATAGATGTAGATCGATTGGATGTACTTAAATACGGTATTGGTAAATTTTCAACAGTATAAATTTATTATTTAAATGAACACGTGGTTTGTGTGAATTCTGCACTATTTGCATTGCAGTCAAGTGAAATCAGATACAAGTACCCGTATACTAATCGCTGAAATTTGCTATTTTATTATGCTTATTTAAGCCAACCAGTGATCGTACCTTTGACAGAAGAACGCTGAGCAGATACAGCGAATCAGAGACGGCCAGTGTAAGGAGATAGACATTGGATGAGAACGGTAGCATCTCTCGCGAAGAGAACACAAGTACGCTCAGCGCATTCCCCACCAGACCGATCAGCGTGAAGGTCAAGGACGCGATCAGGTATATCCTCAGTGACGTCACCACTGATTGGTTCTGGTCGTCGGTCATTAGGTGACAGATGACGTCGTGCAGGTCGATGGGCGACACACGTGATTGGTTGCGAGTGACGTCACGCGGCAGTGTGTAGTAGCTGAAGGAGGAGTTTGTCTCGTATGACGTCATGGTGGGAGTCACGCTCAAAATCTTCTTTTAGGGGAAGGCAGGGGCACTCATAATTATTGACCTGTTCCAGTGTGATACGATTGGCTATTCTGACAGTATTGAACGAATGGAATATCAAAAAAGAGAGACGTATCCACGATTAAGTTTATGAGATGAGCGTTATTTTAAAATAACTTAGAAAATATGAATCCAATAGATTTCATGCGAATCTATTAAATTGACGCGAACGCAACCAAGAACAATATCCCAGTTGCACTTCGATCCTTGGTCAACAGTGAGCTACTGATACAGAATGCTATCGCCAAATCAACTACGCTTGTATTCCTGTCACGACATCTTTGTCCAATAAAGTCAAGTCGTCCTGTTGATTCTTCCCAGCTTCAGTCAGTGCTAACGAATACGCGCGGCCGTCCGTCCGTGTACTAGATTTACTTTCAAAGCGCTTTGAAATGGCATGGTCCTGATGTAATTGCAATCGACAATGCAGATGACGTGATTGCAGACGGCTGCGGTTCAAACTCCGCCGGGTGACCGTTTGCAATGATCGTGTCTGAAACCAGAACAAAACACCAGGCCCATGATAAATCTACGATGTTTAAGTGAGAACCATAGGCTTGCAGTCTCAAAGCGAAGTTAATGTTAACTATTGTTTATGAGGGAATCTTCATGGCTAACATTGTATAGGAACGATTTTCATGACATTCTACATTTTAAAATTAAGGCAGTCAGACCGCACTTCATCTTAGCACTTCACTTCATGCAAATGGAATGTGCATTAAAGATCAAAGTGATTTAAGAGAGTTGAAGGGCTCCAAGTCGAAGAAGCTTAGCTTTCGAGTCCAAAAAGGAGCTACAGTGTAAGTACTAGGCATCCTGTCTCATATTTTGACCTTGAGCTTTCTAGCCCCATCTTCAAATTCGGTAGAAAACGAAAACAGTTTCGTCCAAATCAACTTTAAAAAAAGAACTCAGCACTCATTTCTCACGCTAAGTGTCTTCACCTCTTCGACGCGGTTCAACACTTCACCCGTTAGTCTATCAAATTTCTGACGCAAAATTACTTATAGATTTACGCGAGTCATTCCCGGAGTGCGACCGTGTAGGCCAAGGGCTGCTGCAGAGTGTCGCATGCTGTTGCTGCGCAGTACTAACCTAGCCTACGCGGGTATGCCACGGAGCGGAGAGAAAATCCACAAAGCGATGCGTCTTTGATATTGCTTCCTATACGAATAAGAAGCTTACAGGCGCGGCGCTCTGCCCAACGCTATCGCTTCTCGGAAATCACGCGAGATGCCGAAATGCCGGTTTGGCCGTTTCAGGATAGTTAGGACGTTTTTTCGTAGGCCTGAAGCTTGGTGTTGGTAGCAATAACTTGACCATCAAACACGTCGAAGAGCTACCAAAAGACGCATAGAACGAGGCGAACTAATCCTATACGGCTTTCGCCTGTTGGAGCACGTTGTATATGAAGTCCGCCGTAAGTAGCCTGACGTAAGATGCCGATATATCGCAAGAAGCTTTACGTAAGAAGCTTTTCTTACATGCACTACCTGCGTGAAACTAATGTAGGCCAAATATACATGCATTCTATCTAGCCTACCACTATCAATAATTATCACAATGATCCCACAACTAAAAACGATTGGCGTAGATATCACGGTATAGATTACTGATGCTATCATCCAAATCCACGATCGCAGTGTGACGGTCTTCGCTATTTCGCGAGAAGGTGAAACAGTGAACATACAAGAGCGCTTCAATCACGCGCAGCTTCGGTGACCGCTACGCTGGGGCAAAAAGCGATTAACTTCTTAAAACACTTAATCTAGACTAAATTTCCAACGAACGGTCCACTGTAATAAGAATGACGCCGCGTATACGGAAGCTCATATTGTTACTTTACCGGTCTCGCTTATTGTCACGCCACTCATCCGCAACAGGCTTGGATTGACTTCATAAGCCTATTGGCCTACGACTGCACCCATTACGACCCGGAGGCTGTTCTTCCGCGCGGACTCGTAAAATTGGCCGATCTATTCGAAGCCGCGTTCCGCGGTTAAATGACTGTTCCTCGTATAGAGGATTCTCGTGTTGTTTCCGATATATGGGCTATTTTAGAAACTTTCCACACTCCACAGCGTCCCGATAGGAGGCGGCAGTGGAATGGTAAACTGGCCTAAAGACGCACTGCAACGGCAACATGTTTGACGTCCGAACTCTGAAATCCTCCAGAAGGAGCTCACGACCTTATGGGGGGGAGAGGGGGGGGGGCGGAGGGGGGTGGCGTAGGGCGTGGGGTAGATTGGACTTGATTGCAATCAATCGTTCCTCATTACTAGCACCTTCTCTCAGTTTATCTTTCTCCGTGCATGGTTCATGTCACATTGAGCTCGTTTGTTTCTGCAATATTCAATGACCACAAATCGTTGGAGACTTCAACACAGCGTCAAACTCTCGAAAATTTAACCAATATCCAGGGATAAGTTTTGTAGGAGTAGTACTCCAAAAACCACGCTTTTGGGAAACTCTACTCGGATTTAGAAATGGGTAGCATTAGGCCTACTCGTCAAAATGGACGATAGTGGAGTAGATCGACTCTAGGTCTACTCCTTTTTGAGAGGCTTACGCGTCCACTACTCCTGTTTTATAAGCAGCAGGCGTAACGCTACTTTTATTTTGTAAGGGCTAAACTAAACTCTGCAGCCAATATCTTGACAAAAGAATAATTTTTCACTTTTACCGTTTTACTATAGCCTAGCTAAAACACCTCTAAAAGCCTTTCATAATCCGTATGCTGATGTAGCCTATATCAGCATCAGTTGGAAGGCGCAAGATTGCGATCATTATTTTGTCTTGATATGTTCGTAAGTTACCGGTACTCTCAATAATCCTGCATTCATCCAGAGATCTTTTTTACTCTCCCCACTGGCCAGCGGTACCGTTAGCAAACTTACTTTTGAAACTTGCTGCACTGTAGTGCGTATGGAAGATCTGACTGAAAAGTGTGAATGTGCGCTTTGCGGCTCGGAATTGATTAGCCGCATCGTGTCGCCGACTAACGAGCGACAGTGTCGCCTCTAGAAAGTACCGGGCGACTGTTGAACGGCTAGATTTCAAAGACAAGGATCAACGCGTTCATTCGCGTTGTCACGGAAACGAGCGCGGTACGCGCAACAGAAAGAGATACAGTTGATTGCGGTAGAAGTAGTGGAAACAGGGGGATGTATATTGTATAACAGTGTTGAAGTTTTCTTCGTGCGTGTTAAGCTTCATGCGAATTCATTGCGCAATCACGGTATTGCGCGGTATTTGTCATGGAAATTGTAGATGCTTCAGTCAATCTTTATTTCCTCATTCAAAAATTATTTGGAGAACAGAGTCGCAAAAAATTGAAAAATGTTACTTTTCATCGCTGAAAGATTACATTTTTGGGTTTTAATTAAGCGTTCTCAAAATAAGAGCGATCCCGCGGTATAGATACATATGTACCTCGCGTAGATGCTGACAGACTGATGGGGGCGCTGATTGGCTGAGAGAGACGGTGGTAGGACGACGGCCTATTTTCTCAGTACCTCATTGGTTTTGCTGCGTTATAAAGAAAAAAAATGATGAAAGACGCTTCAAAATATCACTATCGTGCTAGTGCATTTGAACTAAAATATCCGACTAGGGGTTAACTCTTGTACATTTCAAACATCTTTTTCACAGACCTTGTATCCTTAACTATGTAAACAAATTGCTAGAAATATCTTCTAGAGATAACCCAGGAACGTAAAGTCTCAAAGTCTCAAAGTCTCAAAGCCGCAAGGCCGCAAAGCGGCATTCTCAAAGCCGTAGGTCGCAACGCAACTTTTGCAAAGCCTCAAAGCCGCTTTCGCAAAGACGAAAAGCCGCAAAATGAATTTTAGCTAAAATATCCAACTAGGGGTTAATACAAATCACCTTCAGTGAGTCACTGGCTGGTCGACCCACTGTCCAGCGCCCGATACGGCGCCTGTCTGGTATTGGCATTTTATATTGCGTCTGGTTTTTAAACAATGCAGCGAGTGAGCGCCGCGGCTTTCTACTTTACCGATTTTGATCTCCGCCATATGGTCGATGCCCGAGCTTGAACTGCACGCGTTGATGCGTGTAGATTGTCGAGCGCCGAGTCGGCATGATTTAACAACTTCAGTCTCTCTTCTCGTCTCAGTGACGATGCGCCGATAGCTGAGCAACGACGCAAGACTCGAGGAGGCCTTTTCGCCGCTCTCGGGGTTGCGAGTGCTTGCTTCCGACAGCGGTGTAGACTGTAGAGCGATACGAGCTTCGGGAGGCATGAGCAATAAGCACCCCAAGACGTAGCCATGCCCCTCTCTCCACGCGAATAATGGACTCGTTTGATTCGGATCGACAAGTATACGTTTTTCATTCAGGCCAGAGGTACTCTAACACAAAATCACGGTTAAGCGTTTCTTAATTAAAAGTCAATACTGAATGTTATGAAAATATAGCCGAAAATATATCTCAGAAAATCTTCCATACTGACCTGTGTGACCCGGTCCCCTCCCCTCCTCTCCCATCCTCGCTCTCCCAGGTCACACAAATTCAACGGGTTCAAAGATGCAGCCAAGACTCAAATCCTGGCTACATGCATGTCTTGCTTGTGCTGTAAGCTGCTAGATTTAGTCTGATGGAAATGCACGCTACGGCTTCGCTACTTGATGCCAATCTATAAGACGCGAGGCATGGATCCTACAGACGTGTTGGCCTTTCCTTGAAGAGCGTGGAATATGTGGCCCCGTGCAGTTATTAAATTCCAAGGGGCCTGCTCAGACTGCTCTGTCAGTGATTGAGAAAGATATTGCATGGCGGCGGTAATTTCTTTCGCCTTAATATCCAAAAAGTCTGTCAAAAGAGGAAGTCTCTTTTGACAAACTTTTCGGATATTTTGCCGTACAAATGTACATACAAAATATATAGCCTGCAGTATTTTTGTTTCCAACGTTCTTGCAAAAGTAGGTCCAACATTGTATGAAAACATTAAGGACGTTAGGCTAATATATATAGGATTGCATTATCATCTATTTTGCCCCCTCCCCTCGCCCCTGGTCTCGAGGTCTATCGATAATGGATCATCCTTTCTTTGAAAGCCAAGCCACCTTAAGG
>JAQIWG010003898.1:0-16998 GCA_034695025.1 Chamaedrilus cognettii | reverse complement strand
GCCTCTGGGGGCGGTAGGAGAGTCCCGCCGGGACTCTCCTACCGCCCCGGAAGTAAGAGATGGATGAGGGGGTAAGGGGGTGTGTTTTTGCCAACGACTTATAATGTACGATAGACCCAGCATGAGTCATCACTGGCCGGCAGCGCAGGCTAGACTCGTGTGATGCCTACATAAAAGTATGAAAATGTATGTCAATAAGGCGCATGGTGGGCAAACATTGAAGAAGATGGTGTAATGATAGATAATTTTGTCCATGGCAGATCACATGTGGGGTCGCACGTGGGTCACATGTGGGTCACATGTGGGTCACATGTAAAGTCACGTGTGGGTAACATGTTGAGTCACATGTAGGTCACATATGGGGTCCCACGTGGGTCACATGTGGGTTACATGTGAATCACATGTGGGTCACATATAGCTACACATGCGGGTCACATCTGGCAAGTCAAAGTCGCTAAGTCGCTAAGCAGTCGTAAAGTTACAAAGTCGCAGCCGCTAAGTCACAGTCGCAGAGTCACGCAGTCGATAAGTCACAGTGGCAAAGTCTTTAGTTGATAAGTCGCTAAGTCACAGTCGCTAAGTCGCAGTCTCTAAGTCGCTCAGTCACAGTAGCAAAGTCTCAATGTCGATAAGTCACAAAGTTGCAGTGGCAAAGTCGCAAAATCGATGAGTCGCAGTCTCATTGTCACAGTCGCTAAGTCGCAGTCCCAAAGTTGCTAAGTCATAGTCGCAAAGTTTCTAAGTCGATAAGTCGCAGTCGCTAAGTCGCATAGTCAATGTCCAATCAGACAAAGCGATATCAACCTAAATCAGCAGACATATTTGATTTTTGTCAAAATAAGAAAAATTCTATTTCTATTTCTATTTGCAGACACAATCGCCACTCACGGCTCGCAGACATACCCGCCACTCGCATACATACTCGCCACTCACCACTCGCACACATACTCGCCACTCGCACACATACTCGCCACTCGCCACTCGTACACATACTCGCCACTCGCCAACTACGTCTGAGCGCGATTGGAACCAATGTTTGCCTATCATGGCATCATTTCTATTTTGGGATCGCAGCTTCGTATTCGATGACTCATGCTGGATCTATCCTACATTATACGTCATTGGTTTTAGCTATTGGAGCCAGGAGGGCGCTACTGTCATCAAGGTATGTTCTAATAAATGCCGTATATGCGAGCTTCAGTAACTGACGAAGCAGGAACGGGACAGCGCGGGCGAGTGCACCTAACAAGCCGTGGGCTTTACGAATGACCACATCAATGTGAGGCCCCAAAGTCAGGTGTGAGTCGAGAGTCACATCCAGCAATTTAACGGATGTCGATGGTCCGATTGCATATCCGTCTAAATTCAGTTCACAGTCAGTCGGGACCGACTTGGCCTTGACTGTGCTGAGCTGAGTTTTAGACGTGTTGATGGTGAGTTCGTGCTCTTCGCAGAACTGCTTGATTTTATTGAAACCATTGATAAGCTTTTCAGCTACAGTTGCTGGGTGACTGCTAGCCACTGAATCGGTAACATCGTCCGCAAACTGCTTGGTGGAGAGCTAGCTAGCTTCAGGAAGCCTTCGGACAAAGACATTGAACAAGAGAGGGCTTAAACAACTGCCCTGGAGAACACCACGTGTGACTTACTTCCAGTTCAGTTAGTTCCAGTCTGCAACCTGCGTTTTCTGAATGACCATTTGGACTCTTCCGTCCAGATAGCTGGAGAACCAAATCTGAGCGTCAATTCCGCAGCCACTGCTAGCTAATTCGCGAAACAACAGGTTGTGGGGACAGTGTCAAAGGCGCCTTTGAAAGTTCAATCAACAAGGCACCCCAAGATTCTCCGATTCAGTAGCTCCAATCCATTCAACCGTCGCCAAGATGAGTAGCAGCTCACAATCGAACTTGCGCCTAAATCAGAACTGTTCTGGTGGGATGACTGATCTTCTGTCTCAAAAGTCGTATAACTGAGCTGCTGCAATCTTTTCGACCACACGAGCGAGCACCGGGACGATGGAAATCGGTCTGTAATTAGATGGATCGGTTCTACAACCCTTTCCCTTCCAGATTGGGCAAAAATTGGCCCTTTTCCACATCGCGGGAAAGATGTTTGTGGTAAAGCTCGTATTCAGAATGTTAGCAATTGTCGGAGCCATTGATGGCGCCAGGGCTTTGATTGGGAAGCCAGGCATCCCATCCGGGCCAGCAGCAGTAGTAGTCTTGACTGCCCTGAGAAGACTTTCCACATGGTGGGTTGTCGCGGGATGAAAGAAGAATTAGTCTTCCGTGTCGCAGCTATCCACACAGACCAACCGATTGTTGTCGTTGGAGTGGACGACTTTGGCTAAGTGGTTGTTAAGAGTTATCAAATTAATCATTTTTAACGTCGATTAAATTAGCCTATCCTACACTTACCGCATTATCGTACATTTACTGGTCGCGGTACTCACTGTTTATCATCATGTTAATCGTGTTAATCATATTAATCGTATTAAGCGTGTTAAGCGGGTTAAGCGTGTTAAGCGGGTTAATCATGTTAATTATGATTAACATAAACCCCAGACTATGACCTAAGCCGTTGCAGTAACTCTGAAACTAGCCATGCATGGATCGACATATGACCCTAATATAATTCCAATCCTAACCCTTGAAAAACGCCACAAAATATTTTCCCCCAATTTGCTCCGATCCCCACACTATATTGTTAAGCATCATTTTTTGGTGAACGTTTAGCCGTCAGTTAATTATCCATTTGATCATTAATCCATTTGACATTCTGTATTGTTATGATATGGGTAGAATCTAATCCTGTTTATCCATATCTATAAGCAAAGATTTTTGTCTTTCCGTCTTTCTGTGTGTGTGTATGTACGACTCGATGCATTCGCGCAGTTTTTAAGATATTGACGCAAAATTTGCGCAGATGGATCACAATTTTTCCATCTCAGGTCATAGGGGGGTTTCCAGCCCCCGGGAGTTCCCGGGGGCCCCCCATGGAGAGCCGAAGGCCCCCCGGCCATATATAAAATGGAGAAAAATCCGCCCAGATGCTCTCCATGATGCTGGTGATAACTCAAAAGAGGTTGACGAGGGGCCGTGGGGCCGAAAAGGCAGAAGCCCCCAAGGGGCCGTGTGCCCTGAAAGGGCCCAAGGGGGGTCCCAAAAGGGGTCCCCTGGGGAAGCTCCCTGGGGAAAAGCCCCCAAAGGGGCCCCAAACGGGCACCGAAGAGTTTGCACACCATTGTTTTTCGTGATGCTGGTGGTGGTTCAACTGGGGCCCTGAGGCCCCTAATGGATTCTGGGGCTCCCTGTGGAAGCCCCTGGGGCCCCCTATGGAGGCCCATTTTTTTTACTCCCGAGCATCTCTGGGTACCCCAGCTTGTTCTATTATAATTTCTAGGCAGCACGTACTGCAAAATGTTCGACAATATGATAATACCATAGTATTTGCGCCATTTTGGGCCGTCTGCACGATGTACGATAAAAAGTGTACGATAATGGCATTTTATACGATTATTTTAAAGAAGTTGAAAAGCTTTTTAACATGACATTTTAAGTTTGTGAGCTTGAAGAAACAAAGAGAAAAATTAACTAAATTTTTCTATAATTCTATAAAATATGTCAAGAATGATGTCAACAATTAAAATGACAGATAGGAACAAAGTGGCAAGTAAAGGCTCTGAAATTTGTTTTCGCTACCATCCCCCCCCCGCCGCCACCTCCATCTATTTCAAAGTTTTGTTTAAAATGAAGGGGAAAAGTCCCTTTATGGTTGTTCTTCTTGTGCTTTCCGTTGGTTTTCAGCAGTTTTCGTACTAAAAACATAAGATATAAATCATATCACGGAGAAAACCACGAATATTTGTGCGATTAAATTAACAAAAAAAACAATCCTTTTCTGTGTTTTCAACGACTAAAATTGTCGTACAATGCGCATTTCCTTAGCAACAAAACGCTCCTTTTCCGCGTTACGCATCAAGGGGAGTCACCATATGCTGTACATTGAGGCACGTATGTAGATAACGGGGGCGGGGCATTTTCCCGCGGGGCAAACCAAATTACAACCGTCCGCAACTTGATTGACAAGGTCATGTCTTACACACATCCAATCGCAATAATTCAAAGTGATTACCAATAATTACCGACCGTTTACGCTGAGTCCTATTATTTCAAAAGTTTTTGAACCTTTGTTAGTACAGAAATAAAGTAATTACATGCGCACAGACGTTTTGCAGTTTTGATTTTTTTTAGGACATGGTTGTAGCAATGCGATATTCTCACTGCGGCAAGCAATTTAATATATCAATGATAGATCGCGTAATGTTTATGTTGCCTCATTGGATGCCTCGAAGGCCTTTGATCGTGTAAACCATTTTAATCTCTTTTCTGCTTTAATTCGTACTGGTTACCGGAATGTTCGGAAAAATTGGCGTCATTGTTAATTGGTGCTCCAAGCTGTCGGTTGTCATCAAGTAGAATGGTTGCGATTCTGCAAAGCTTGATGTTTTAAGTGGCATGAGATAGGGTGGTCTTTTATCGCCTATTTTTATGTAGTCTGTATGTTAATTGCATGATTGCTAGGCTTCGCAGAAAAAAGTATGGGTGTCATATAAACAGTTTGTATATGGGTTCTTTGATGCATACCGATGATCTATTGTTATTATCAGCTCCGTGTTAGAGTTACAACTGATGTTGGACTGCAGTGGTGAAGTGGGTAATGACATTGGCTTGAGTATTAACAGTAAAAAATTTCGTTGTTTGTTTATTGGATCTTTTAAAATTTAGACACCGTCATCAATGTTGATCAATGGAGCTGATATGCAATGGACTAACAGTGTCAAATACCTTGGCAGTAACATTATGTCTGGTGCTAAGTTTACTATTGATCTAACTGAAACACGTCGTAAATTCTTTGTATCAGTTAATACTATCTAAGTCAGTGCAAGTTTTCATCAGAGGTCGCAAACTTGGAGTTAACGGAGAGTTACTGTCTGCCTATTTAATTGTATGCCGTGGAGTGTTTAGACTTGAAATCGCAACATATGAAAGAGATTAACAGTTGGTGGAACTCAGTGTAGAGGGAAAAATTTATGGTATAATAAATGCGAGTCCGTTAAAGAATTAATTTACTACATGGATCGCCTTGATATTCATTATATTGTAAATATGCGTCGCTTGCTATTCATAAAAAGGTCCTTGTCGCGCAATAATAAAGTCATGAGTAGCTGTTTGGATAGATACATGTATAATTTTCACTTAACCTACTTTTTTACTCTTGCTGTAGCTTTCTCTTGTACATATTTATTTGATTGCTGTTCTGTTTTAACTGTCACCGTATGTCATTTTCACTGTATTACTTCTGTCGTTTGACGAATAAAGTTTATATATAATTCAAATCAACTTCCGTTTTTGCTTGAAATGCTCTTCTTTTTACAACATTGCAAAGTTTATGCATGCGCGTTCTAGGCCTCTATTTCTGTGGTTACGCATGCACTCCGAAATATTGGCAACACTGTTTTCAGGATTAGAATGAGCGATGTTATAAGTTATGATAATTACTATATACCAATCTCAAAATTAGTGTCAAAATTTAGTATAATCAAGGTTAGGCCTTGATTTGCTAGTAGCCTCGTTGGCCAATAGGACCTATTATGATATAGACTATTGTGTAAAAAACGCTCATTTCGACTGTATTTTGTACTTTTCTTTTTATTTTGTTCTTGTTTAAGGACGATAAGGTTTGGGCATCTCTGTCGACGAATGCTGTCGGTTCTTAGGTGTATCATTCAGTGAGCTTGCTCTTCAAGTGGCTGACATGTACTGATGCAAGGCTGCAAGTTTCGGCTCTTTTGCGAAACCTCGTCCGCAGAATTTCGCGATTACAGGAGTTTTATATTGAAGCTTCCATAGAAGCAGAATCGTTTTTCTCCCATCTTGATTCTGGCTGCGGCATCATTCGAGACCCTATCATAACCATTAAAAATTAAAAACAAACATCGTATCCAAGGCCGGGTGACATTTGTGGCTACTGGTAGCAATGAAGCATGTTTTGTTTACTGGATTTAATGTTGTACTGTACTTCGTTTAAAGTGAGTCATAAAGTGTTTATCACGTTTTATAAAAGATTGACGATTTAATTATTATTGAATAAGTTATTTTTAAACTTTTAGGTTTGGAAGAAATGGAGTTGAATGGCGGTTTACGCACGCTCATCATGCAAGTGGATGAACAGGATTCCGGTAGCTAGTGATTACCATATTGGTGTCTACTTAAATTGCATTATTTTTATTGGATCCATAATTTTTATTTGATCCGTAGGTTATAAATAGTTTGTCAGATCTGTATAGCATGTAACCGAATTTCGTTTAAATTAGCCTTGTATACAATTGTATCAAATTATATATATGCAACTGGACTTCAAGTGATTTAGGCCATGTGTAGAGTTCTCCTTTGATATATATTTTTTAGTATACTACACATCAAGTTCTACAACCTACCGTGGAACTTACTGATGCCATATAATTAATTCAAACAGATATAGGCTAGTTGATTCCTTCTCACAGCTCGCGGCGCCTCTTCGCATTAACAGTGCTAGTGAGAGAAGCTGGAGCAGAACCAGATTTACATAAAAAGGCCCTGGGTCTACATTTTTGCGGAAGCTCTCCATCAGGCGCCTCGATCAATGTTGAACATAGAGGAACCTTGGGGGAGAGGGTTACGGATAGAATAATTTTTCTTCAGGTACCGGTACCAATAAACTTACGAAATGGAAAAAAGGAGAGAAGGAAATTTGCTTATGCCTCGACTAAAATTGATCGTGTTCATTTAGCGATTGAAATCGAGGGATAACCCCTTCTATTCTGTTTCTCCTCTACACGGGCCCCCAATATGTTATCAAGCTCCAAGAAACTTAGTTTAAACCGATTTCACTGCAGTATTTCAAAAGAGGAGTTTAAATAGTGTAATATATCTTTCTTTTTTTACTTCTCCAATTAAAGGGACGGGGGGCCGGGAAGCCGCTTGGAGATGCACCCTCAGCTGTAATATGGGGGGGCGGGCCCTAAATGGACCTTGCCTTCATTTGTGAACCCCTGCATCACGAGATGGCACACAAACTAAAAAGTTACGTTTGGGTTGTGAATATCTCTCCCTGTATTGAGGAAAATAGGTTTGGCCTCATTAAAAAATAGTCTTTGTTTAAGCAATGTAAATCAGTGCTTCTCAAACGTTTTAGTGTTGCGGACCGGCACAATCTTCGGCTAAGTTGCCGGCAACTTGGTATAGCAATAATTTTGTATAGTCCAATGGAATCTGATTCAAATACTGCTGCACGGTAGGCATGCAGCCTATATGCCCTGCTTACTAGTTTATAAATGCCAGTTAATTATAAATATCGAGAGTATGATATGATGTATATAGAGCTAGGCGGCCTATCTTTACTTCACAGCTTCACAGCGTGGGATGAACTCAGTATCTTAATTGAGATGAAAGGAGAGAATTTGACCTCTTTTCTTTCCCAGCTTGCCGTGGACCAGTGGCAGGGGGTCCATGGACCGGCGCCGGTCCGCGGATCATCACTTTAAGAAGTACAGCTGTAATTGGTGTTAAATTTAATTGACTGGTTAAAATATTTATATTAGTATTAACTACGGTAGAAAGATATTTTACAGGGATTTAGTGGCGTCCCGTGGGTGTAGCCAAAGGTCGGGCCAGGCCAGACAGTCTTCTGACAGGGGGGGGGGTGCGGACAGAATTTATTTTGTCGAGGTTGGGCCACTACAAGCTAAAGGTCGGGCCACCACTGCTTATTACAAGCAAGCTAAAGGTCGGGCCACTTCAACTTATTTAGGTCAGGCCAGGTAGGGCCACCAATGCTTAATTGGCCAAGGCCCGACTTGGACCATATGACGGGACGCCCCTGCAGGAATTTACACTTGTCAATGCTTAGTTTGAAACTTCTAAACGGATCCGAATTGCTCCAAAGGCTATCGTAACAGTTTTGATTTATTTATTTGCAGTGGTGGGCCATGGGCAGGCAAAAGTACAAGAAATCACAGAAGGCTGCAGTGTATCGGCACTTGTGACTGAAGAGGCATATTCTGTAGTAGATAGCATGGTACCACTGTCTGATGTTGGGGCTTCATTAACTGGTGGCTCATTGGCCGGTGGGGTGGGTTCATTGGCCAATGCTGTGAAGCCACTGAAGCTTGATGTTAATGGAGACTCTGAGCCTATGTGTGAACTCTTAGAGGAGCATGCTATCGATCTGCTCAAGTTTCTGCCTAAGGGTTCATCGTATTCATACAGGGTCGAGTCTCTGAAGGAGATTGGGCGCTCAGAGAATTACTCGTTTCATGCCAAGTTTTTGGTGAACGTGAAGACAAAGGAAGAATTTGATTCTTGGAGACAAATCCTTGAGTCAGAGACCGGAACACAGTTTACAATTCTAGAGTCGAGGGTCTGCGAAGGCCGGTATGTTGATTTCAAGCAGATGCTTGCGTGTCACCACAACGTGCGTCGAGGCAAGCTGGGTGTGCGCAAGCACACGGCGTGTCCCACCAAAATGCAGGTGACCATCAGGTCAATCCCTCTCCGCATCAGACTCGACCGGTGCAGAGTTGACATCTTTCATCCGTGTGAAATCTTGCTCGTATACAACCACAATCATCCGATCTGGTCCGGCGACATTCTCAAGCATCGCAAGGTGCTCACGGACACGGACGAGAAGCTGATCCGTCTATTCCATCTTGGACACAGCCCCGCGTCGGCACTCGAGTGCATTCAGATGGAGCTCGAGGACAATATGGGAGAGGATGATCGACCCGAGTGCATTCTGGCTGACCGCGCGATCTGCCCCGACTACCCGCACTGCACATATATCTACCGTCGCCACGCGCGCGCGCAGCAGTGTCTGGTGCCAGGCGACGAGCGGCTCATCTCGTATGCAGCAGACATCAACGCGAGTCTGGTTGAAGTGTGCGTGGTGCGCGAGGAGTGCGAGTCCAAGTCGCTCATTGCCATCTGTCTGCCGTTCCTGAAGCGCGTGCACAAGCTTATTGAGGAGGCAAGCGAGACAGTCTTTGTCGACTGTGCAGGGGGTGGCGACGGCAAGGGCAACAAGGTCTACCTCTTCATGACTCACAGCCAGGCTGGCGGTAGGAGCGCGTCATATCGAGTTTGTTGTTTGTGCTTCGGTACGATAACAACATTTATTGAATCTGGATGTTAAGTATTGTGTTTAGAATTGTTGTCACATCACGCGGCATCTCTAGTGATATGAATAAAAAGTTTCACGCAGGATATTTTTGTGCCCAATGAAATTTCAAAAAGTCCTATCCAGTTATCCACAGTATGTTCAATCAAATTTGAAACAAAATGCCTAACGTAGTAGCTGAACTTGCCATTGATCAGACAAAATATGAAGTCACAGTTAACAAAAATTTAACGTAGTATGCTGACCAAAAAATCGACTGTACTTAGCATCGGATGATATATTATGAAATTTGACAAACAATTCTAAATATTAAAATTCTGGCAAAATATTTTATGAAATTTGCTGAAAAACGGCAACAAATGACATCAGATGTATTACTGTTAAACATGAAATTTTAGCAGCACGCTATTTTCATGGTTTTGCATCTCAGAAATTTTTTGCACTCTGCAGTCTAATCAATCTTTCACTCCTGACGGTTTTCTCCAAAATGATATATGTTACCGGCACTGGCACTATGAAGATGTGCTCTGGACTAAAGTATTTTTGGAATATTTTATTATTGTAGTTAGCATTTGATCATGAGTAAGAGTATAATATTTAATAATTAATCAAACACCTATAAAATGTTTATTTAGGCCCACTTATAAACATTTGCCTCATAGCTTGATCTAATTGAACCTTTCGACATAAAATTCAGAAAAAATCGCCAGTATGCTATGTTCAGTTTAAACTATAAGACAGCATTGTTCTGTCACTCACCGATGCAAAATTAGCTTCCAATGGTTATACATGCCAAAAACAAACATCCAATGAACTCCATTTTGAGTGTGGCCTCCGGCAATCCCTTGTACTGTTAACTACACTTTCGGCTACGACCGCGAGGCCTGTTGCCAGATATTTGACACGGTCGACAGCAGCCATCGCGCTAAAGAGTGCTTTTGACTGATCCCTGTGCTTTACGCCAAAAATATTGTATTAGCAAATAAAGCAGGTAATAGTGTATTGCAGCGCTGCCGCTGGCCATTGGTCTGATGCCGGCCGAGTGCGGTCCTGGCGCACTCACGCGCCTCTTTCAGCTCATTAAGGCCGTGCTGCCAGAGCATAGCTTCTGCAGTCGGGGTCGTGACCTCGGCCCCCTCCTCTTCATGACCGACGACTGTCCGGCGGAACAGATGGCTCTGCAAGAAGTCTGGCCACTGTGAGTAGGTCATCTGATAATTCTTCCGGATTCTATCATTCCTATATTCTTCCAAACAGGTTGCCTTTAAAGACTGTAGCAGAATAAGACACAGCAGGCCTACAGTTCTTTCTTTAATTTTTGGTTGCTGAACATTCTCATATATTTTTTATATCATATTGATATTCTATCATGCAAGAGATGCGCTTAATTAGTCTCGGATATGACATTAAAGTGTGTCAGCCTTTCAGGCAGCCATGCCCCTGCTGCCATCATTGGTTAAATTAGACGGCAAGAAGGGCATCCGGTCTGCAAAAATATGCTTCTACGGGCCACGGACAAGACAAGACATGATCTTATGCTCATGGCTCACCCCAGTGTCTTTAAGACGATGCTCGGGTCTGGGGTGCTAAATCGGGCTGGTGGTGGATGAGAGGGCGGGGTAACCTGCCAGGGCTGGAGAGGTCGAACCTGAGTTTCCTTGATGCCTAGTTTCCTAGGCCTGGCTTTAGCTGGGCCAAGATTTGCGGGTGATGAGGCTCCTACAAACTCTGGACCGATGTCATCATCTTCTTAATTGCTTAAATGTTGGCTTAATTGTAGTTTCCTCCCCTTAAACCCTCTGCAAGTCGGGGAACAAAGAAAAGATAGACTTGTAGGCCGGCGCTTCCCGGGCTAGTCGTAAAAGGCGATAAAAGAAGGATAGCGGCTCTATGGCGGCCCTCTGACACAGAACAGGACTGTAATAGTCTTAATGTGTCTGTGAGACTGACTGAAGACGTTCAATATGCTAGCACAGAAAATAGACAAGAAAGACGGAAATGATTATGATTTGAAATATTTTCTTGCTTAATGGGTGGCAGGCATTGTTGCTATTGTATTTTATGTAGTGTTGAATTTTAAAAATAACTGTTAATTAATATTAATCAGTTATTGGCTTTCAGATCTCGCTTGTTTCTCAGTCAGTACCACATGCTGCAAGCGCAGTGGCGGTGGCTCTTGTTGTCAGAGAATGGCATAGCGAAGCGCGACAGGGCTGAGCTGTTTGATCTCTTTAAGAAACTCATCTATGCTCAAACGGAAGCCGAACTGGCAATGCAGTAAGGTTTCCTTGTTAGTTTTATTTAGCAACATTGTTCGCTATATCATTTGATTGTCTGTCACTTGCTGGATATTGCTCCTTTAAATAATATACGTTCAAGACGAGAAAGTAGGGCGATAGGTCGTATCTTGCAGGTTGTTTCAGGTTGATGTTGTGTAAATTGTAATGTGTATGAATATACAAAATGATCATTAAAAACTAGCTAGGCCTAATTACTAAGAAATAACTATTAAGACATTGTACACCGTGTCCCGATGAAAATGACCACACTTTCAACTTGTAATAATTCAGTCAAAAGTTGTCAGTTGGTCTGAAACTTTATACACAACAACTGTAGCCATATCTACACCAACTTGGAAATTTGTAGAGAAATGCAAATAATTTTCATAAAATTATGGCTGTTTTAAAAAATTACTCAAAAATAAAATTTCCAACATTGGTTGTTGCGTATTGTGTGCCTAATATCAAGATGCAAACAAGCAGTTCTTCAGTCCCAGCTGATGCTTATAGTGCCCTCCTAGGCCTTCTTGTTCGCGTACACATGACAGAAGACGGACACACCACTGTTTGATTGCTTGGTCCAGGATTTGGTGATCAAATAACAGCCACTTTCAAGCATACGAGTTGAAGTGGTGAATTAACGTCATGAATGCGAGTGCAATAAATGCGCTCATCCAGTAGAGGTGTAGACTCTACACTCCGTATCTGAGGGTCTAGCGGATATAACCACTTGTCATAACTCGGTCAAAAGTTATCAGATTGGTCTGAAACTTTATACACAACAACTGTGGCCATATCTACACCAACTTGGAAATTTATAGAGAAGTTTGAGCAACTATGACAAAATTATGGCTGTTTTAAAAAATGCAAAAAAAAAAGTCTCCAACATTAGTTGCTGCGTGTTGTGTGCCTACTGTCAAGTTACATCAAGAAGTCCAGAAGTTTAGTCACAGCTGATGTTCATAGCCTCCTCCTTGTTCGTATACACATGACAGAAGACAATGTCATGGTTCTATCCACGTGACCCTCAGATATGGAGTGCAGAGTTTACAGTCTACACCTCTACAGGAGGAGCGTGTTTATCATACTGACCTGCGTGACGTTAATCACCCGACGACTCGTCTGCTTGAAAAGTGGTGCCTGTTTTATCACAAAAATCATAGATCCAGCAGTCAAATAGTGGGGTCCCCGTCTTCTGTCATGTGTACGTGAACAAGGAGAACACTATGAACGTCAGCTGCGACTAAATTTCTGGACTGCTTGCTTTTAACTTGACATGAATTTTGCACACAATAGGCAGCAGCTAATGTTGGAAACTTTTTTTTCCCGGTACTTTTTTTAAAACAGCCATCATTTTGTCAAAATTTCTCAAATTTTTCTACAAATTTCTGAGTTGGTGTAGATATGGCTACAGTTGTGTACAAAGTTTCAGACCAATCTGATAACTTTTGACCGAGTTATGACAAGTTTAAAGTGTGGTCATTTTCATCGGGACATGGTGTACATAACTAACATAACTATTAAGAAAAAAATAACTATTAAGACATAAGAAAATCATCAGTATTTTCCTAAAATTGTCCAAGGTTTTAATTTTTGATGAAAGGCTTTGTCACATAACGGCACTTTTTATCTTTATTTTTTTAGAACTAAATACGAATTTACTGTCACTCTGGATGGTCATATTGTAGAAAAGGTTTGACAGTGAATGTGTAGTACAAGATTTGATACAAATATTGTATTATATTAGGTACGCTGCGTTCTCAGCGTCACCGTTGGTTGCCAAATATGCAAACTTCAGAAGCAACATTAGCGTGTTGTATGAAACAAGAAAGGAGAAGTGGTGCTCTGCCTATCGAGTCATCTTCAGAGACGCCAATGCAAACAGCTACATGGCAGCTTCACTGAGAGTGCTCAAGGATCAGGTTTGTACCCTTTTGATGACATTGCCGTATTGTTAGGTGCAGTGCTGGGTTACAGTGCACTCATAAGCGGGAGGTTTGAGGGGGTTGATCCCTTCAGTTAAAATTTGAATCGCCAAACCCTGAAAGAAAAAAAGGACCCAGGAAGGTCAAGTTATGGCCCTCTTCCATCACCCCAGACTTTCTGTTATATTTTCAACCCCTCGATCTAGGTTTCCTAACCCCTATGTTTTATGAACATTTGTGATATAGAAGGTTTGAGTGGAGAAAAGAAGATATTTCGGTATAGTAAGCTTGTTAACATAGTTCCGTCCCTAACCCTGCTCCCTCCCCACCCCCCCACTCGTGACTGCTGCATGAAAGGAAAAAATCTTCTGTCCCTTCCCTTTCTACCCACCACTCCACCATCAAGATATTCTGCTCGGCCTTCTTACTTTTCTCAGGAGACTCACCCTCCTTATACCTCAATTTTAAACCCCCTGATCAAAAATATTGGCCGGCCCCTCACCTCATTTGCACACTAATGCATGTTACTGTAAGATATGAATTTTTGCTGCATATTATTTTAGCGATTTTGCCTCTTAGAAATTTTGCTGTACTATTTTTTTGCGTTTTTGAGGAATTTGCGTATATAATTTTCGCGAGTTCTACCAACTCGCGAAATTTGACAAATTTACATGCACATAAATCATTCAC
Organism: Chamaedrilus cognettii; assembly: GCA_034695025.1. Lineage (NCBI taxonomy): Eukaryota > Metazoa > Annelida > Clitellata > Enchytraeida > Enchytraeidae > Chamaedrilus > Chamaedrilus cognettii. Next base: position 2,888 of record JAQIWG010003898.1, on the reverse strand, counting down.
GTTTTACAGTAATCTCAAATTGTTTGATTATAGTGGCATTAGTGTGCAAATGAGGAGAGGGGCCGGCCAATTGTTTGATTATTATTTAGCACAAATTAAGTAGAATTACTATAGTTATTTTTTGATTAATTGTACTTGTGAATTATGATTATGAAATCTATTTAATTATTTTATATTTTGATAAAATAGAACAATTTTGGTTTATCATTTACATCTTGCGTCACAATAATCCTTGCTCAATAATTTTAAATGTGTTGCTGAAGTAAACTATATTGAAGCAAAAAATTAAACTTAAAAAAGTTTAAAATTAAACTTTAAAAAGTTTTACTGTTTTGGATTGCAGATCCTGCACAGAATACGCGGCTTCAACTTGATGCAGCTGCTACACTTCATGACCGACCGTTTCTGCGGCTACTATCAGAGGCGACTCATGGATTACGCCAGTGGACGAGGCCCACGCACATTCACTAAGTTCACCCCGTACGAAGGTCAACAGATCTCTGAGATTTCCAGCGACGTTTTTGAAGTTGCTTCGGAGAAGAACGATGGTCGACAGTTTACGGTCAACCTGGCGTCGACGATGTGCACTTGTCACCAGGGGTCGACGAGGAGAATCTGCAAACATTTGCACTTGGTGCACACTTTGACAGATTCCTGCAACTACGACTTCCGTGAACATTGCCAGCTGATGTACCTTGTGTCATGTGGCGATGCGGCGCCCAGTGATTGGCTGCTCTCTTTGAGCTGTAGTACTTCTGCGCAGCAATTATTGTCAACTCCAAATGATCACATTCAAACTGATGACGTTCGTGCTAACGGTTCACAAGGTGAATCTACTGAAAGGATCGAAGCAGAAAGTTGTCCCGTAGATAGTGAATTGCAGAAGGGAATGCATCAGTTAAGGCGTAAGTTCTTTGTACTCCTGAAATCAAAAATGCTGTCGGCGGCAGATGTAAATCCAGATGAACAAATAGATGCTTTGAAAGCTGCTAATGCTGCTCTGGCAGACATGAGCACTAGTGGTGAATTGGCGAGAGCGCTGCTAAACTTTGGTAAGTGCAGTAAGAACAGACAAAACACTTCAAAAAAACGAAAGTTACTCTCAAATTCCACCAAGCATAACTACAGTAAGCACTGCAAAAAGGCAAAAGTTCTTCCTCGATCCAGAACAAAAGCATCATCTAGTCGTTAGATGCTCAATGTCTGGCATGTGAAACTCTTGCTTCAGAAGCTGTATGTGAATAAATTAAAGCTTTTTATTTTCTATTTACAATAATGAACAATCGTATACTGTAAATATGAAATTTTTACTGCATGTTATTTTTGTGGTTTTAGCTCTAAGAAATTTAGCTGCACTTAATTTTGAGTTTTTGAAAACTGCCCATTATAAATAGCATTATAAATGCTGCTTTATTTTGGTGCATGTAATAATTTTTATTTTTACCGATTCGTGAAATTTGCCAAAATTACATGCACGCGAAAATTTCATGATTTACAGTAAGTTTTTAATTCTTTTATTTTTTCTTTATAATTAGCATTGTATATTCCATACAACTGAAATTGTATATTCCATACAACTGAAATTGTATATTCCATACAACTGAAATTGGTTATGTGCTCAGCAGACATGCAGCAGATATCAGATTTTTTCACATTCATTCTCAGTGTAGTACGGCAACAGGAATTATATGTGTTGGAAATGAATAGTGAATACTGGTTCTATAAAACATGAAATTTTTACGCGCATGTAAGTTTCGCGAATTTCGCGAATCGATAAAACTTGTCAAACTTACATGCAAGAAAATATAGTTGCGGATGCGATAATTTTAATGTGGGTAGTCCGCAAAAACTCTAAAATTAAGTGGACCAAAATTTCTGAGAGGCAAAACCGTGAAAATAACATGCAGCAAAAATTTCATGTTTTATAGTAAAAACTATTGCTAAATTATTGAGCTATATATATACTAGTGAAGAACTTTGAATAACAGCCTGGTGTTAGGACAGAGGTGCTTTTGACCGTGTGTAATGTGTCTTTGCAATTGTCTTGGTAGCAAAATAATGTCTTCTTTTTTGCCTGAACAGTTGAATTTAAATGACTATGTCTAATATCGTAAAATACATAAATTTTTTGAATAGAATCTGTGAAGATTTTACTCCCGTCAAGACCTACGTGTGTACCGGTCACCCCTTATTCAGGCTCTGTTTTATATTAATATGGGCCTGTGCTTGCCATCTCACTTTTAAAGGAATCTGAGACCCTTTTACCTATATTTTGACGAAGTCAACCTTCAAATAAAGGAATATAATTATTAGAAATAACGTACCTGCATATAATGCAGCGACAGTTCAAAATATATACATCCGAAGGTAACAGTTATAAAATGAAAAGAAAACTCAGTGTATGTAAAACAATACATCAATACACAAGTCGTGCAGTTCTAAATCTACGTTCCTATGAAAAACCCCTCCTACCTAGTCGGCAGAGAATTGAAAAAGTAAAATATTTCTACCTCCCCAGTATTGAAGTCCTACTGTTACCATCGACCGAGTCGAGTCCCGACATCGACAGGAAGCAAGGAGCTGCGAGGTCTAAATAATCTTATACTAGACTGCCTAGACGATAGGCCTATTTACTGTTACAGAAATCCATCTTACAACAAAACCATTATCACTAGATAACCAATTAATTCTAGGCAATTCTTATACCATGCTGGTTTCAACCCCTACGACCCTCGTGCAGACAACCTTCCTTGACATCAAGATCCGACTGGCCCAGTGCTTAGCATTACAGGCGCCTACAATGCCCTACATCAGGGGTTCCCGCATTAAAAAGTTGGAGGGCCAAAACCACGGGGAAGGAGAGCCTCGGGGCAGAGCCGGATTTAGCT
>JAQIWG010003897.1:0-17000 GCA_034695025.1 Chamaedrilus cognettii | reverse complement strand
TAGTTCATCTGTAAACTGAGTTAATAGTTCATCTGTAAACTGAGTTAATAGTTCATCTGTAAACTGAGTTAATAGTTCATCTGTAAACTGAGTTAATAGTTTATCTGTAAACTGAATTGCAAGATCTTCTCAGTGTCGTTTACAGACATTAAAAAAATTATTCAGTAAATGTTTCTTCTGGTTAATAATTTAATAGAAATATCTTTTCAAAATGAACAGCAAATTTAGACGTTCAATTTATTGGAAAAATGCAATGTGATTGCATGAACTTAAAATATGTAATTATGATGGTGAAGCTTATACGGTACTGATTAATTTGATTACAATCATATAATATAAATATGTTATCAATAGTTATGCGCTGTAGAAATTTTATCGGTGTACCTACTTTTTTATCATGTACCGTTTTGCAGATGTTAAGCTTCCAAAGGTTGGCATTATATTTCATTACTATCTAAAAGAATACAATGTAGATATCCCATTTTTTATCATCAATGAATTTCTAAGGACAGATATATTTCTCTCTCTAATAGAGCATATTATAAATTTTCTCACACTGTAAAGCATTACAACTTTATAAATTATTCCTTGCACACAGGGCGCGCTGTTGCTCACTGGCCAGGAGCGCAAGACGCGCCGACGCATGACGTCGGAATGTCAGGAACCCGAATGCTGTGCCAAACCGACCACCCCTTGCCCCTCCCCCCTTGCAACACCTACTCCCAACTCCAGCCCCACCCTCACCCCCACCCCAACTACTGCCCCGGCACAGCCACAATTCAACATAGGCTTGCCCTTGATGTCTGACATCATCCAAGAAGGGGTTGTCAGCGGCAGTCCTGCTGTGACTGGGGCCCAGCACTCGCATGATGCTGTAGTTGATGGTTTCAATCGCTACAACGGTTCGAATCAAAGCGATTCGCACCACTGCAATGGGCATTCAGACAAAAACGCTCATTCCGGTGAAACCAACCATGTTCATTCGAGTAGAGTCATTGGCCAATCTTCAGATGTTGCCCGTCATGTCAGTTCAAGCTGTGCCCGTGCTAATTCTTCTCTTCCCTCAGCGACCCTCGCTGCCTTGGAGATGTGCGAATCTGCCAAGCCTGTGTTGACATTGATCAAGTCTTGAAGTTTTGTTATTCCTACTAGTTGGCGTTATTGTGTTGTTACTGTGCCAGCCAGCTGTTGCCTTTTGTTTAATCTCAGTGGTTGGTGTGTAATTGAAAGCTAATTTGTAAAAAAAAAATAATAATTATCTTTTTGGTCTGAAATGGGGAAAGATGGGAAGAGATTCGCAAAATGGGAGAAAGTTTCGCAAACTGCGAACAACTTATTTGCTACCGATTTTCGCGATGGGCAGATCAAGCTTTGTATGAATACATATTTTGGCATACGAACTATGCTGAGCTGTGTTGCTGCGCTGCAGTGCACCTCACAACAGGCTGCAGTGCTGTTCGCTTGCAGAGCAGTGCTACACGATGTAAAAAAATTGAACTTCACCATCATTCTAATCTTTTGTATTTACGTGACGGAAATTTATGTAGCCCCCATCGCCCGTAGTTCTGTTTAGAATTGAAAATTTTAAATTCACTGCAGTCTCTCCTCCTCCCCCTCTTGTAAGTTCTGCGTGGAATGAAACATTCAAAATTGACTCCCGACTCTGTTCACACTGTCTTTTCTGCTCAACAACCTCTGCTCCTGATAAGGAACCTTGCCTATGAGTGTTCGATCATGAAGCAATAAGATATCGTCAATGGGCATTATGTTAGCAATGGTATATCTTATGCTGTACATTGAGTAGACATGGTTTGGCTTATAACTTGAGTGCTGCTTGGTGGTTTATTGCTGGTCGGAAGAATTAAAATGTTTCAAATGTATTGAGGTGATGTGGTTGAGAACACGACTGATTATTGTCGAGAACTGTGTTGTTGAGTGATCGCTTAGGATATTCATATTGTGTAGTATGTACGTAGATGTATTCAGTTCATTAAAGTAGTATTATGATCGTGTCTAAACAAGATTATATTAACAAGCATAATAGTATGAGATATTTATATTGGAAGTGCATGTGATACGATATATTCATATTGTTTTTCGTGTTACAGTTGTAAACATTGTATCATTTTTTTAACTGATATTTTATTCTCTTTTTGTTTCGTGTTACACTATACCATATTTTGAACTGATGTTTTTGGTTGGAGAAGTTTTGCCTGTTTTCTTATGAAGAGTTATCGTTGAATCGTATCAACGATTTAAGCAGTTGATATGGATCATTGTTGACATGCATCACTAGTTGTAATACTAAGTTTTGATTTTTTTATAGTTAAGTGTGTAGCACATATATATACACACTATATACAGTCCGGTTCTGTTCCAGAGAGCTGGCACACAACCGCTCCCTCTTTTCTTTTGTCATCTTTTACGACAAGCCCGGGGAGCTCTGGGTTGCAAGTCAATTCTTTGTTCCTGGGTGACTAAGTTTTGAAATGAATTTGTAAGTTTAAATGTAGTCTGTAGATTGTGAAGCTTATTGTTTAAATTGTTGCATTGATGAGATGCAATATCGTAGATATCTCAGTGTGTTGCAGTCCGGGTCATGGCTTCCTTTACTTGATAGCCTTCATGTACATGTATAGCATTTTGAGTGCACGCAATATACCGGTTGACTGTTTCGCGCTAAAATTGTTAACCTATGAATCATGTGCTTGCGCTTAGATTACCGAGACTTCCGAAAGTGGTGATATTTATCTCAAAACAACGGCTATATCTTGATCGTGTCTTGATTGACTGTTAAACCACGGTGTTTGCAGACTTCTACGGTGTGTCTGTGTCCGTATCAAGTTATAAACTGTGACTGATAATGCAATGATAATCGGACAATTTTATGTTTGCCCATTATACGTACCAGACCAGACTTATATACAAGTTGTGCATATCAGACTACCAATTTTGATTTGACTCGTGTATTCGAATTAACTAAAACGGTATGATGCGATTTAAGCTATGGAATGGTTCAGACTTTGTTACTGATATTATTAGTACGGACCTCATTAATGCTATCATGCAGACCTCATTAATGCTATCATGCAGACCTCATTAATGCTATCATGCAGACCTCATTAATGCTATCATGCAGAACTAACGATTATTAACTAGAATTTTGTGCATTGCGTTTATTATATTTAATTTATATTATGCTAGCTCTGCAATTATATTTTATGTGATGAATTATGCACGGAAAGTGTTATGAATTTTAAATTCTGCAATGGGAGAGATCGACAGAGCTAGCGACATAGAGCATCTCATACAATATTTATTTCTGGGGTGGTATATTGTCGTTAAAAAGTCAAAGTGCATATAATGGGTTTTTTCAATGCTGTTCAATCATGTAAATTTACAAAAATGGCTTTCCTGGGAGTGTTTAAGCAGAAACAACTGGATGAATTGTTTTCTAAGAGACCATTAGAGAACAGTCACTAATAGGCCCTCTAGGGAAAGGGATTGAGGGTATACATCATCGTCTGATTTTCACGTTTTTAACCTTCGCCAGCTGGGCGGCTTACAACATAGGTTTACATGTAATGTTTAACTACGCAATAATTGGTGTCTATTTGAGATTTTCTATTTTTATCATTGGTCGATATTTTCCATTGGCCTTCTGCAGAGACTGATGCATGCCGATGCCTGTGTGACACTAGTCAGCGCGATGATCTGTCACTTATCATTATTAACTAAATTTGGCAGAAAAGGGTTGAACAGTGCCGTCACTACTGTTTCATCTAATCCCGTCTTTTTTCTGTCTACATTAAACGCGCGGTCGAGACTTAATATTTGCGGTCTTATTAGCAGGCTCCTTTAGGCTTTTTATTTTTCAGGCGTCCAGACGCCAAGGTCTAGACTTCTTGTCTAGACTAAGTCTAGACTAATTCTTTTCTTATAATTTTCTAATTTCTTCTAATTTCCTAACCCTTTCCTAACCCTAACCCTAATCTTCTAATTTCCTTACTAATTCTTTCTAAATACTTTGTCCAGACTAATTCTTGACTTGAGAGGACAGGATCTTTATTTTCTGATGTCTCAGCCGTGAGAATTACAATCTGGCGTCCGGAGACGGATGCTTCGCCTTCAGGCGTCTCGCGACGCCGGTGACCGGGGATACGATTTTTTGGCGTCTGTGTCAGATATTCGGGCATCCCAGACGCCAGTAAGCCGAAGCCCTTATTCTGTTAGGACCAGGCACAGTCGTAGGAATTATGACAATAAATGATTTTTCACGAACTTATGAAGCGTATAATTTATGCACGACTTAAATTTTTAACATATCCGGTGCCCGTTAATGTCGTTTAAAACTATTTTTTGTGTACAGCCACTATTTTGCTTTGATGAACAATAATTATTACTAGACATTTAGCGATGCGGACGCGTATATTGTACACAATGTCGTGCACAGATTGCAATGATAAGTTGCTGTATTCCGTGTTTTGCTTATGTGGAATCAATGCCCATCTTGTACAGATTATAATTGCGTTGCTCTCGTGTGATGATGTGAGTGAGGATTGCAGCGAGTGATTAGTTCTGTCAAGCTTACACGTACATGTAAAATGTCTACATTGGTTCCTGTGATTTGTTCATAATTTCGTCTCTGATGTTATCGGAGTCCTACCGACTAACAATAGCTTAGGGATCCTTTGCCAACCACCCGCACTCTAATAACCTCGGGCTCCATAATTACAACGTAGTAATGCCACTTTCATTACGGGTTCCATAATTGTTGCCTCGTGGTCTATAGTTGAAAGGCTAAATTCATGCATAACTTACTTATCCACATTTTGAGTCTCCCTTTCGGAGTGTTACAAAATATTTGTATATATATACGTTTGATATAATTATATATAATTATTTTGAATTGTTATTTTAAACTAGGCCTACTCCAATAAGGCCTACACCCACAACTTTGCAAGTAGCTAAATATTCTTTTCTCAAAATCACCAATGGTTCTACTGTTATATTTGAGTTTGACAGTCTAAATGAAGGCGCAATCTTGTGTCTATAGGCTTGTAGGTAGAACTACGCGTATGCTACATGTACATGTAGGCTGCAGTGATAGTCCATGGCCTGCTTCTAAAACAGTAGCCTAAGCTTAGGCCTACTCGTTAAATTATGGACTTGTGCGCCAGAAAAATGTAAACTTTGAGGCTAACGTGCCTCATTTTAGTGTTATTTGCGACTCTCAGAAAATAATTGAGCAGCAAATCCATGCTCTCCACCGCCTCCAATTGCTCCGTTTAGTCCAGTGGTATCAAACCTTTTTAACAGGCGGGCAGCATTTGGCGACCCTTGGCGGCCCGTTCGATATCTGCGGGCCGGGCTACATTTTCCATTCCTAGCTCAACCTCACAAGCGGGGGGGGGGGGGGCTGACAGAAATTTTTCAGGTCGCAGATCACAGTAACTACCGACCTGAACGCCCTTTAGAACGTCGCGGGCCACATGCAGTACTAAAATTTTGGCCCTCGGGCGCGGCGGGCCGCATGAGCACTCAAACAGCCCGGACTTTCAGGGGTCGCGAGCCGCTTACAATGCTAAAAATGCTAAAAAATTGACCCTCGGGGGTCGCGGACCGCATCAGCCATCTCGCGGGCCGTACTTTTGGAGTTCGCGGGCCGCCACCAATGCAAAAATTTCGACCCTCAGGCGGGCCGCACTTTGGGAGGTGGCGGGCCGCATTTGGCCCGTGGGCCGCCACTTTGACACCACTGGTCTAGTCTGACAACTTGACCTGGCTGACCTGGCTGAAAGTTGGTAATGCGAGCTGCTGCAGTCGTGTCAACAAAGCGTCGCAGACTCAAAAATCTAAAGTGATAAATTGTGGAGTTTTTTTTTACAGCGCATGATAACTTAATAAGCCTATAGATAGTAGCGATTTTAAAAGTCAGGGCTATTGAACTATAATATTTGAAGTCCCCAATTTAGTGCCCCCGACTTTCAAAATCCTTCACACCGGTACACCGGCTCCCCTAACTACGAATATAACTCATTCAACATCCAAGGCCCGCTGGCAGATACGAGTTTTGAACGGAAGGAGAGCTACGATGGTTTGTTTATAATGCGCAGTAGTTGTGTCAATTAAGTTTTGCCTAGCGGGTGGGATGAAGCCTAGCTTAGATTATTTGCATAGTTCGCTCAGTAGGACTGAGTTGATGCGAACGCCAGACTTCATAGGCTACTGATCGGTAGACTTGTGATTGCCACCGTCGGCCGCTGCTCAGGGCAGGTAGGCAGGGGTTGTGGACTGATTAGTGATAGGCCTACAGGATAAATATAGGCATACCGCTTTGTCTTGCCCGTAGCCTAATCTGAATGGGCCTATGGACTATATACTAGGCATTTATACATGTGTTCAATAGAACTAGTAGTGATAGCAGGCTAGTAGGCCTGCAGGTACTAGAGAGTTACTCTGGTTCTGCCACGAGTATAGGCCTAGGCATTTCAATATTGAAATATTTGCGGAGTGCAGTATGTTGGTTTAGTCCAATCAAGGTAATTAGCAGCATGGCTTGGTATATGGGAGACTATTTTGATCATGCATGCTCCAATCATGCAAAATGTCGCGCTGCAGTAATAAATGTGCATGATATTGCTACCCTATCCTACAGCCTACATACATGCTATTGTATGCACATGTACATATGTTGTTCAGCATCAGTTGTTGGTCGTGCTTACTCAACGGTTGGATCACAGATTAGATTGCGATCATTGCGTACTGTAAGCTTGTACAATGTACATACATCTACATGTGCATTAAGGCTTCTGTTATTACAACTGTTTTTTTAATAACTTTTAATTAACTTTTCATTAACTTTCCCGCACCTACGATTCAAGCAAATGATTTTTTTTCCATCTCCGTTTGCATGACATATTTTTGGTGCGTTAAAAATGCAATATACATACATACATACAACTGGCTTGCGTGTATTTCTTGTGAGTACGCCTAATTTTGATTTGTTATAACGCTTTGCTGAGCTCGTTGCTTGCTTTGATCAGCCGGCAATAACCAAGCTATTTCGTCACCAGCGATGATGCGCTTTACTGTGCGCTCGAATTATGCATTTCATCGCCTCATTAATTTTTTGGTGAGCTGTGTGCGTTGTTTAGCTACTTGGGCTACAGCCTGTTACAGTCTTTATAGGCTTACATGCAGGCCTAGGCCTGCCGTGTAGGCCTACTGCTACTTGCTACTGTGCATAGCAATGTAAATAACCGTATATAGTTTGCACGCACGTGAACCAAAATTGTCACTGGCCTGTTGCCAGTTTGCAATCAAACTGGTAAATTTTGCGCTACATATGCCTAGGCCTATAGGCCTACAAAAACCACCGTTTTCGTTTCGACGCGATTGCGTATCAACGAACTATTTAGCCTATTTGTTTGTACATTTAAGTTAATTTTTTGAAGGTCAAATCATGTAACCTAGTGTTACAAATTAATTTCATATCTCTGTAGTGTAGGCCTAGGGTATGTTATATCAAATAACATCCCTGTCGACCAACAGTGCACTTGATATCTATACTGTAAGAGATATAAGACGAAATCAGTGTCATACAATCCTCTGTACGTCGGCACCTCCACCGAAGCTGTGTTGGAACGTTTTTGTATAAACACGACGATTAAAAGGACATTCTTCCAATTCCTCTCAGCGCCGTCTGCTGTCGATTAGTTCTCACTGCATTGGTCCTGCGTCCTGTTTGCTCTGCGTGGCACGGAGTGCAGCATCACGGGGGTTTGATACTTGCAGGAGCGTAGGGATAAATAAATTGTGGGGGGGGGGCTAATTGGGGCATCAGATAATTACAAGCCGATTTCCAGCCCCAAAAGTTGTTTACCTTCCGTGACTCCTAAACTCCTAAACTCACTAGCGGGAAAAGGAGAGAGGAGGGTGGCAGAGAGAGAAGTTTTTTCCAAAGTTACTGTGTAAAATAAGCTTTTGGCTTCCCTCACTCCCAAACACTTACAATATCAAAATCAACGTTTTTTTCCTGAGACTGTTCTAGCTGATCACTGCATATTAATTTTTGCTCCGGCAGCCCCCTAGCCCCCCGTTAGCCTCCTCACAGCGTCCCTTACTGTTAAAAAGTCATATTTTATGGCCTATGCGACTATGTAAAATTTGCAAAAAAACACCCTCTGGGGGGGCTTTAGCCCACTACGCGCCCTCCCTGCGGCCCGGGGTGATTGATCATTGACCCATTTGGCTGTCAAATCTTTTTTATGCGACAGTCTGCTCAGTTATTAGCGTCAGAGATGAAAGCAATAGCTGTGCGCCGCTGCAGCGCTGAGGCTGAAGTGTCAACAGGCGTTGCCGCAACTTGGCCGCTGCCCTATTTATGAGACTTTTTAGTGACAGGTTGCCGACTCAGATGTAGGCTACTCAAGAGTTGGCCTGTGGAAGCGAGTTTGATGCGGATCATGCGAAATTACGGATGGTCAAGATAAGAATGAACATCTTCCACCCATCACCTCGCAGTGCACTGTTATTTGAGCACAATCAGAAAGTTGTTTTCTGTGGCTTTTGTCCTCATTTTAATCACATTAAATAGACTAAATTCATTTATTCGGTGACTTGGACACCGAAGTAGCTTTTATATTTTATATTTTGATTTTGATCGCGGTTCTCTGATGAGCTTAATTATTCATGCATATGCTTCACACTTCATATTTAAGAAGGTGAATCCCGTGGGTTAAAATATAGCTATGTGCTCAGTTGCTCACTATACAAAGCGTGTACCTTACCCACGCCCTACCTCGCTTTCTCAAATCTTAAATTTATGATTATGCGCTTATACTTGTAGGTTTATTTTAATACTTGTATGTAAGTATATCAGCCCATTAAGACTTACAGTATTGCTCAAAAGTTTGAGCCCACCGGACAAAATCGAAGTAAATCGAAGTAAACCGTTCAAGGTTAAATTCCAATTATATTTATCAGGCATCAATTACACAAAAAAATGAATAAACAATGAAAGGAAATGAAATAACAACTGTGCTTAAAAGCAAACGAACAAAGTTGATAAATTGGTCAGTTGGCTCAAACTTTTGAGCAATACTGTAGATCTACTATTGCCAGAGCCCACACTTATTTATACCCATATTTATTTATACAGCATGCCATGTATTTAGCCTAGCTAATAGCGTGTAAAATTACAGGTAATTTAGGCCTCTTAAGAGGTAATTTGCTAGACTTCAGTAGCAACATCCTCCTAGCGTATTCATAATTATTATACACGTCTGCAGCTATAACTAGTTTACAGCTTGAAGCCATTATTTTGAAGGCCATTTACTGTTCTGTGCACAGATCAATTAATGAGCGCTGGAGATGCATGTATTTGCATGAATGTACATGTATCTGAAGACACTTTCGATCAACGCTCAAATCCAGTTCTACCAGAATAGAAGCTGCAAGATCCTGTTATCAAAACACTGCCAGTTCTGTCGTATGGTGTCCTTAACGTTCATCGTTGAAGAAGACTTCTGACCATCTCAAGCGTATCGTTTTATATTCTCGGCGGCTAAGTTTCTAAACGTACATGTCAGAACGATTTAGCAAACTCAATACCATAGACAATCTGTTTATTTCGTGACGTAAGTAGACAAACCAGTCTATGAAATCAAAGAGAGTCAAGTCATATGAAGACCTCAAGACTCGAAGACGAGAGACTGTGGAAACTTGAAGGCGTAAGACTCTCTTGGCTTTGTGAGCACTTACTCAACGATTTCACTCATCTCGCAAAACAAGAAGCGCAACTCGCTCAGTCCCCTGAACAAATGGAATCAAAGCCCCAGAAGCAGGGTGCTAAGCTCTCACAACCCGGCGAGCAAAGGGAGGGTTCCAGGTCCGGCACCTCCTCCACCGCCGCACATGGGGACTCTGCCGCTGCGGGTGCCTGCTCCCCTGTACCGCAGCATACTGGCGGAGGAATGAGCTTCGCGCTCACCGGGACTGCACTCGACTCGGGAATACTTTCGGGACTACTTTCGACTGGAACTAATTGTGCAAGCACAAGCGCATCGCTTGATTTTTCGCCGAATGAGAGTGTAAATCGGTCCTTTTCAGACGATTTGCGTGCTTCAACAAACCCTAAAACGGATGGAGGTCTACAATGTAGAAGCTCAAGATCAGCCAATTCTCCGGCATCTGCTGTGAAGATTGGTTTTCAAGTCGACATCGGCAGTGGCGCCTTGCCGTTAGAGTACTGCAGGGTATTGAAGCAAGACGACAGCAACACAACGAATCCATCAGATCAATCTCCATCAAAAGCAGCCAATCAGCTGCCAGGACGTCACCGCAAGAAGCGGCCTGAAAACTCGTATGCTTCTCGGCGACTCCGACAGTCGTCATCTCTGCCCCGCCATGCGGCTGCGTCTGATGCCGACTCACCCTGCAAGCGACCTACGCCGGCGCCTAGGCCTCCACGACCCACGTTGTACCCTGAACCCTCCGCACCCGTGGATCACACTACAGCTACACTAGGTCCGAGCGAGGTAGAGAGACCTCGAGACCAAGCTAAACATTTTGAGACAGATGTGAATGTGAGTCAGCAGGCAGCCGTCAGCCGTGGGGGAGAGCGCCACTCGAGGAGGAGGAGGGAGTTGAAAGATTTCGATCTGCAAGTTGATGAGATTCCGCAGAAAATTTCACACGGATGTCCGCGGGGGGAGGGTGACAGGGAAAGGCACCAAACACGGCCTCAAAATCATTCGAGTGACTTTTATAGCAAAGATCATCGCGCAAGGGAGGAACGAAAAGTTTTGAAGCATCCAGTCGTGGAGATGGCGGTGACGAGCAGCAGGGCACGCAGCAGGTCAAGGACAAGGTCACTCAGTCGTCACTGGAGCGTGACGACTACAACAACTTGTGACGAGGAGACGAGACTCATACCCCCCAGTGCTCGTCAGTCGGGTGAGCTTGAAGTTGGGCGTAGTCAGGTTTCAGAGAGGATAAGAATCTGCGAAGAGGACCAACGGGAAGGTGTTTCTTGCGATATTACAAAACACGCTTTGTCTCACACTGATGTCATGCAGATTTCGGCCCCGGTTGATGTCACTACGCGAAGCTTTAACCATTCTGATGTCATAGAACAAAACTTTGTGACTGACGTTATCAGTTTTAATACTGGGGACGTCAAAGTATTGCCGTCTACATCTTCGATCCCATCCAGCGTGACGCAGCCTGTGCCTTTTCGACGAGGAGCGAAAGTTGTGAGTGCTGATGCTCTCAATAGCAACTCGTTGAACACGGCAACGGCACAATTTGGCCACAAGGATTCACAGATGGCGAATTTTCGAGCACTTGAAAAAAGAAATTACCAAGAGTCGTCGCTAAATTTTGAGAATAATGGCACTGCTCCAAACTTTGCTGAAAGATATTGTCAGCGCGAATCCAATTGGATTCCGTTGAACGAACAAAGCAAGAGCTTCGATGCTGTACCCTTCACCACTTCGAACTTTATTCTCGATGCCGACGTGAAAGAAAACGAAAGGAAAGAAGAGGAGGAGATAGAAAGTGAGGAATGGATGCCGGACGTGAAGCGGGAAATTAAGAAATGGGAGGCGTTCCTTTCCTCGCGAGCAGATGGAGGGATTGAAGGAATGAAGGTTGCTAAAAGTGAGAGGAAGAGCGATGAAGTAACATCTAAGATCCAGGATAAGGTTAGTAAAAAGGCAGTCCAAGATGGTGTCTGCAACAAGCCAGTCCAAGATGGCAGCTTTCAAAACAAAATTATGCAGATCGTTTTTGTCGATCAATTGGTCAACGAAGCAGTTGACGAGAGGACAGTTCAGGGTACAGCGGATGCCAAGTTAATCAGTGATCAAATGCATGACAGAGCCAGGAGAAACCCTGGAGAGGAACAGCGAAGCCGCAGAGGTGTGGAAAGCATTTGCTCAGATGACATGGATGATGATGTGTTTGACAACAGTGTGTCTCCAGGTCGTGAAACCTTTAGCAGCACCAGGCTCTGCTTGCTGGGCAGCAAGAGGAGCAACAATGAAATGAAAGTCCTTTCAAACAAACGAGAGACTCTTGACAATGAAGTGGTGGCCTGGGCTGCTGAAGGTTTGATGTATAATAGAGATATGTCTCTGTACGATAATGTAAGATTGGAAAGTAGTGTGAATTCTTCTTGTATTGCCAAAGAACCGATGGGGTATTTCAACCAAAGTCAATCTGCAAACAAAGATGTATATTCTACAGCACGGAATACGAAGGATGGTTCAGTTTATGATAACGTAGGCTCGGATAGTTTCATGAAGAACTGGATGCGTTGTACCACCGACTCGCTCCATGAAATCACAAGATGTTCTGAGACCCTTGATTCTAGCAGCCAGAGCACACTGAATGACCGTGCGGGTGTTGTCATAGTGGAAGAACCGCTGTTTGTCAGAGAAGAAAAATATGAAGAAGCTGAAGGTGGAATGAATTCTGTTAGTGGAGCCCGACACGTTTCGAGAGGACACATCGACCTCGCCTCACCCTCTATGCTTGAGGCTCATTCACTTAGTGTGCTCCATCTGGAGGGAACAATGAAGGGGACCGGCGTTAACGCTGAAGACTCGCTTGACGCTGATCGCGGAATGAAAGAAAGCGTAACAAATACTTCAATTAAGGCTCCAGATGATGCGTTGTCAAGTAAAGCAGAAGTTAAATTTCTGCTGAGAGCGTCTGATACAAGAGCAACAACTGACAAAGGCCCAGTGTCGCTAGCTGAGAAACCAATAACTGGCGTGGTTAAGTCGCTACTTGCTGTACAAGACATTTGCAGGTCTCATGCTTCGGAAAGCGTGATGGGTGCAGCTGTAAAGAAAACTTTTTGCAAAGAAAATGTTGAGCATAAGTCGTCGGAAGAGGGAGTCAAGCTGCATTGTTCCTCTCTTAGCTCTATCCATTTACTGGCTAATCAGGAGAGAGGTCTGATAAATGCCAAAGTTACAGTGCAACAAAATAGATCCGAGAACCTCATCAAACAGACAACCGGTAAAGACGAACGCAACAGAACTAACACTATTAATGTAGCTTCAAAATCAATCAAGGTTGCAGCCAATGAACTGACATTGAATGTTGTTAAAGCTGCGCAGAATAATGTTGAAGCAATCGATGTTGCGAATATGAACTTGACCACGACTTCAAAGGCTACGCAGCAACAGCCATATAAGGTTTTTGAAGAAGAAAATAGTTCAGAATTGAGACAAGTGTCGGAGAGCATGGTCACTCAACTTGATGACAACAAGACTTGTCTCATGTTTATTGAAACAACAAATGAGCTCAAGACGACCACTGTTACCGAAGATCTAATCATATCCCCATATACTCCAGACTGCGCTGATATCAGTGTAATAACGCCCGATGACGTCACTATCATTTATAGCGATGACGTCACTGTCACCGTCTCATCACCAGAAACCAAGCAAGAAATCCGTCGGCCTTTTGATGTCACGCAAGCTGTGCGGTGTTCAGTTATAGCGGACAAATCGTTGAAAACGTCAGATGTTGCTAGAGTTATTGAAAAGTTTAATGAAGCACCAATGCGCGCCGTGGTGAATGTCATTGAAAATACTAAGTCAGTTTTTTGCCCTCTTGCGACTGAAATCGCAGCTGATCCTCTAACTGAGACCTTCAGCGAAATTTCAGAAAATACGACAGCAGTTTCACTAGAGGCCTCAAGTGTTCCCACACAAAAGTTGACAAAAGCAAAAGAAGCGTCACCAAAAATCCTATACCGCCCATCAGAACCTCCAGCTTTGAATGACCACACTGACGTCACGCTTTTGGAAGAAGATGCGGAAACAATTACTTCCGGTTTCATTTTAACTAAATTTCAGAATTTAGAGTCTGCAAAGAATCATACCCCTGGCTTTCAAACTCAAGAGCACTTACAAGATGAAAATCATAACTATTGTTTGAAATCGAAGGTGTCTCTGACAACTTTGGGCGCCGCAGACAAGTTGAAAACTGCAAGACAGGATCAGAAAAACGAAAAATTCACCGGAGAAGGCTTCGGTGAAACTTTTTCAGCAGCGATCAGTTCAAGGTCATCGAAGGGCATTCATAAGAAGAAAGGCAATGTTCCTACAACTATCGACGCTCTCTCAAGAGGGAACTCTAAGCCATGTGAATACAAACCTCGTCGACCTACCGACCAATGGACACACGACAACAGCGAGGAGCACTACTCTGAATGGACCGTCGAAACAACATCCGCCAAAGAACTTTCCGGAATAAACCCAACCGTCACCGTCCACGAGTTCGGCGAGATGTACAGCGTGTTCAGCACGCTGCCGGCAGGCGTGGACAGGCTGCGCCGTGCCCTGTCTGTTCCCGCGGACAGCGCGGGGCTGCCCTCGCGTCTATCGGCCGTCGGGGCGGCAGACAGGGCCTTGAGGGAGGAGGTGGCGGCTAGGTACAACTCGAGCGCGGCCGTGCAGCGACTGCTCAGTCGATACCCGGCACTACGCCCGGGAACCTGGCAGTGGTCGAGTGGTGCAGACAGCGGCACACTTAGTGGTGCAAGCAGTGGGACAGCGGGTAGGATAGGGGCAGGGACAGAAGCAAGGAAAGGGACAGGGGCAGGGATAGAGGATATAATGGGAGAGAGATCTGTTGAATTGTCCAAGACAAGAACCAAGAGCTGTGGGAACTACTCTAGTGATGTGTCCTCGATATTTGCC
The DNA here is from genome assembly GCA_034695025.1 of Chamaedrilus cognettii. Classification (NCBI taxonomy): domain Eukaryota; kingdom Metazoa; phylum Annelida; class Clitellata; order Enchytraeida; family Enchytraeidae; genus Chamaedrilus; species Chamaedrilus cognettii. The sequence goes on along the minus strand of JAQIWG010003897.1, from coordinate 2,277 downwards.
GACGAAATGCTGAAGAGTAAGTCAGGAGAGAAGATGAAGGAAGATTGTAGACTTGAGTTGAGTATATTATCCTTGGAAGGCTTGAGGGAAAGTTTGGAGGAAGGGCTGGCGGCGTTGCAAAAGGAGCAGCCAGTGACCCTCTCGTTGGAGAAATTTGAGTTCACGATCGAAAGATTCATTTTGATTCATTAGAACGACACCAGATGAACAAGAATCCGTTAATACATGTATTTGTTTAAGTCATAAAGAGACACGTTGAGTCCTTGGCTGTTATAGCCTACAATGGTGGTTTCTGTACAACTTTCCATGGCCAATGCTCCTATATGCTTCTGCAATAAAACGACGAGAAAGCAATGATAGATGACGACTCTGGGGTAGTTCTTCAATTTTGAGACGTTGAACTATATAACTGCAAGCAGTAAAAAGGCAACATTTGTGGAATTCATCACATATGCCTAATAATGCATAAAATGCATACTAGTAAACCTTAAACAGGCTTGTGGATTTATTGTGCATGATATTATACACTACATGTAGGATAGGTTCAGCTGGCGCTATACTGTAATTAGGCTATGCATGCAAGCGTCTATGAAGCTGCTAATCTGTGCTCCTCTTCTTTTCTGATCTATCTGAATCCTACTTTCTGCCTCTTTCTAGGACAGTTTTTCCCCAGCCCCTTGGACTTGAGGAAAAGGGGATTAAACATCATGGAAAAAATGTGGCGTGTAAAGTGTGGCAAAGCTCTCTATTTAAGCATATAATACGAGTATTTAAGCATTGTCAAGTGAATAGTTGTATTTGTTCTAATTTTTACGAGTAAGTTCTGACATTTTTTGTTGAAAAGCTTTCTCTCACCCCTTCTGGAAATATCTGGATAAATATCGATATTAATTTTTTGTCTTTACGCTGCGACGCCGGAGTCACCGGCTATTTTAGCCTAAAGCTACTTTCAATTGGTTTTTTTCTGTTGTAGATGTAGTCTGCTGTGACCTGGTTTTTTTCGTTTTCATGAATTTAAATCTTGTTTTTGATCTATACACTTTCATTACAAGAGGTAAATTTTGACAGAATGTTTGTTCGCAATGTCTACATGTACAATGCTTGCAACGATTTACTAGCTTGTTACATCTATTATAGACAAAATGTTAGCAATAGCATTGGCCGTATGTTAAGTATCTTACTTAGGGGTCGTTCACATTATTATGATATTGAGGGTGGGTAGGTTGGTAGGGATTTGTTATAACCCGTTATCTATAACCCGTTATCAGGGGTGGGTGGGTAGGGGACAAGAAATGTTATATAACATAGGCAAAAAAATTGACTTCAATTACTTGAAAAATGGTCTCTTGGAAAAATAAAATTGTTGAAAAATTATTATTTTTGACATTTTTAAGCTCTGTGGATGGGTATTTGGGCCTATAAGCTACTTAATAGTTATATAACAGTGGAGGCGGTTGGTAAGGGGTTGGTAAGTGGGGTTAAAAAACGACATTTTTGCGTTATATAATATGTGATCGGCCCCTAGGTTTTTCATAGGATGAGAGGAGTCATACGTTACATTTGAGTACATTACTCGTCGTGCAGGTTGCCTACGTTAGCGGAATGGGACATGGTAATAGCATGCCTAGACTAATCGTTGTCTATCAATTTCTTTTGAGAATAACTACAGATGATATTCAGATTGCGTGGTATAGTTCTGTAGGCCTCCTGTATTATAATTACATAAAAGACTATTTTATCAACTATGCTGCAGTAGGCTGTATCGTGCGTTCCAAAAAATTGCTCTAGTCCTTGACGCGCAGAAATCAAATGATCCGCGTTGAAAAAAAAATCGTTTTCTGAACTGAGTAACCTGTAATACAAGACGTCGACAAAAATTAAAATCACTTCCATTTCGACAACCTACACTAATAGGCCTCTCTTATGATACGTAAACTAACGTATGACGCATTATAGCATGTCGCAGATAGGGTTTGAAGCAATCCATCGACGAACAAACGGCTCCTTCATGAGCGCTAATGAACGCTATTTTTCGGAAAATTTTATCAATGTATAATGCGACGTCGCGAAACGCGTTTAGTTTTTCTGGAATGAAGCGAGAGTGATGACTTCATTTCAAGAGTTAGACCTACATTAGGCCTATACACGTACACATGCTACATGCAGTCAAACGCTATAGTTGGACCACCAGCAGGTCGGGAAACAAAGAACTGGCTTGCAGCCAGTGTTTATTCTAGACATCTTTAGGGGGGGAAAGTTCCCCCCCTAAAATTTCAT
>JAQIWG010003896.1:0-17002 GCA_034695025.1 Chamaedrilus cognettii | reverse complement strand
TTTAGTGATTTAGTGATTTAGTGATTTAGTGATTTAGTGATTTAGTGATTTAGTGATTTAGTGATTTAGTGATTTAGCCTTAGAATCAAAAGTAGAACATTTCAAGACAATATATTTCGCTAACTTCAACCCAAAGCGCCAGTTCTGCATACCAAAAGTGGCGCACTTTTCACTCGCATTTGATCAGAGAATGAGACTGAAAGAATACTGAAAAACAACTTTTGCTAAAACTAGAGACTAAAAGAATATTGGAAAACAAATTTTTATTAGATCGCTTACGATATTTCCATAGAGCAGGTTCATGGCGCGAGACAGAGGAGGCAAGGGACAGTCAGTGAGGTCAGGGTCTGCCCAGAGCGGCGACAGCGAGGTGTCGTTGACGAGACAGTCCCTAACGGCGTACACGTACTCCCAGGAGTAGGCGTACTCACAGCGGACGTAACGCTGCGCCCCGAAATCCGTCAGTGGCCAGTTGACATTCCCTCTGTACTCGTCACTTGTTGTCTCATTTGAACACAAATCTAGAATATACATAAACTGTTTCGGTCAACGCGAGCAACGATTCGAGGCAAAATACTGCAATTCACAGCGCTAGTTAAATTTTAGTCTAGTTTAATGTGATATAAACGGGACGTTTCAAGATTAGAAAGATGCAAATTTTGTATTAGTCCTACGGCCAAATTCAAGTTTTCAACAGTTATTTCTGCGATCTAACGAAAGCCTTCGATACTGCGTAATTTAGATCGTAATTTATTGCTGAAAGAACTTGTACATTGTTGAATTTGTACATTGTTGAATTTGTACATTGTTGAATTTGTACATTGTTGAATTTGTACATTGTTGAATTTGAACCATACACTGGCTCAAAGTTATTTATAGAAGATAAAGCGATAAGGTCTGACTTTTGGCGTCTAGTTTTACACCTACCTATTACCCATGGTGCAAAGCTCAGTTCTCGTTTCATTTCTCTCTATCATGTACGTTCAATTATTAATGGAATGGGTTACGTAATTGCTCTGTTGATCTATAATTTCTTCTTATAGCAATAAATGTTTTTCTTGTAAAGACATATTTCAACTCTACTGAAGATAAGAAGGAATTAGCTCAATTATCCGAGTAGTTCAGAGCCAACACACTATTTGTTATTCGCAGCTTATTGCAAGTGCGTATAATTTTTGCTCTTTATCAAACGACGTACGCATATTACGAGCGTGTTTTTAATTTGTGTTTCACAAATGTGCTATGACACACCTGCTTTGACGCGGCACTCGACGGGTGCGCCCTCGTCCCTGCCGCAGCGCGCACTGGCGATGAGCAGCGTCTCGTTGACCCCCAACAAACCCTCACTGCCCCCCAGCAGGTCCAGCTCGTATGTCGTCGCCCCGGTGAGGTTCACGCCCGTCCAGCCGCCTGTCAGCGCGCTCGCCCCGCAGTCCACCACACACCCCACCCCCACCAGTCCAGGGATGCAGTGAGAGGTGGCTGCTCTCGAAGAACTGAGCGAAAGAAGTAAGAGGACGACGAACGAGTCTATTAATCCATCCATTATGCATATCATGTGGTGTTCTCAACTTCTTCAACTTCTCTACTGCACTCCACCATAATGGATGATTATTTGCAAGGCTGACGAAATTAGACCATCTTTGCCAAGGGTGCACGAAGTGGCTCGAACATCTTTGCCGCGGCCGAGAATCGAACCGGCGCGCCGTCGAGCCCGTAATCCGAGCTCCGCGACTTAGATCGCTCAGCCACAACGCTTCGTCATGCGCTCAATACTACATGTAACTAGTTTGAAACGCTTAACTGCTGGGTTGCTATACGAAAGCTTATTATTCAGCTTCGGCCTTTCTTTTGGGGTCCATTCGGCTACTATAGCGTAAAACGCGAAATTTTTCGCGCCCGTCATTTTGGCGAACTTTGCGAACTCGCAAATTCGCCAAAATTACATGCAGGAAAAATAGAGCTGCAGAAGCTGTATATATTGGGCAGTTCTCAAAACGCGAAAATTAAGTGCAGCAAAATTTTTGAGAGGCAAAACCGTCAAAATAACATGCAGAAAAATGTCATGTTTTGCAGTATTTTCAACCCAACAGGCCTGCTTTACGGCTTGTAGCCTATTCCAGAAGTCGTCTGCAACAGCTTCGTCAACAATAATCCAACATAGGCTTAGATACAGAGTAATTCCCAGTGAGACTTATTTCAAAACATAAGCAGTAAGTTACATGTCAAGTGACTAGGCCCTACACAACGTGTTTCAATAACGCTTAGACCGCACGACGGCATTTGATTCAGTGATGACTCAGGCACATTACTGTGGCTCACCGTGGTGAAATCACACCGAGTATTCTACAAAGTTTTATCGTCGTAGCCGGCCGACTATCGTGCCCCTTTACATGTACGTGACAGTCCGTAAATTATACTTCTCGTAATGTAATTACGCTGGATGTGCTACAGCACGATGAGCGTACACGCCGTGTAAAAATGGCACCGAAGCCGTCTTCGGTGCAATTATTATCAATTGTTTGCTGTTGTTAAGATTCTTCACTGTTGAAAAAAAGTAACCGCATTTGAAACAAAACGAAAATTTGCGCGCTCAAAAACTTCAATTAGAGCTAGCCTCGCTATCTTAAGAAGGCTGCGTGTTCAAAAACGCTATCGCTACAGTGTGACAGACATTGACAAGTTCAAATCACTATTTTCAGTTTCAGGAGTCACTAATTTAAAATATTTAAATGTAATTTCATTAAAAGAAGTATCACGTGAACGTGAGCTCTTCAAAAACTCCGCCTTTTGCCTTCGCCAATTTACACAAGCACAAAATATTATCGACGCTCATGAGTCACTTCATTCATGCGACACTGATTGGGCTATCGTTGTTGAAAATTTTTGATTAACTTTGAAAAAACGGTGAAGAATCTTGAAAAACGTTTAACATTTGATTAAGTCATAATTAGCTAAAAATTTGTTGTCATGTTTCGTTGGAACACAGTGTAGCGAAACTTCTGAAGGGGTGTCTGAGATCATTCTTTCTCGTCTAGAATAGACCGCTTGCAGCGCGAGCTACTCGGCTGCCGATACGGCTACTGTAATGATCGGCCTAAAGTCTGAGCCTCCGAAATCATGGCCCGTGGCGACTAAGAGTCAAATGTCGTAGGCCTACCGGTAGGCTTATACAGTGCATGTAGGCTATAAAAAAATACGCATCGGCTAAAATGAAGTGAAGGACTCGAAATTGTTTAGATCCCGGGGAAGGGGGGGGGGGGTGGGTGCAATACTGGGCCGGTGGGAGTCATTTTTCGAACATCTGCCTCCAGGATTAAAAGCACGACCGAGAGTTTGGATCTTCTAGCCTATTTGAACAGAATTTGTGGAAAATCGCCTGGTCGCAAGCCTTGTAAAGGGGACGCAAGACTTTGTATACCTAGATGCATAATTCTCAATGTAGTGTCATGTAGCCTACCAAGCTCATGTTTGAGAGTAGGCTAAGCCGCAACCTTACTGTTGCGTGCCTGTTAAGCGGATTTGCCCTACTACTTGTACTTGCGGTTCAAATACAGTGCTGTGGTCAATCATGGTACGACTCCAAAAATGTGACGACTGCAGACTGCCTGCGGGCTTGCCAATGAGACAGATGTATGCACTGTAACTATATTGCACTTGTAACGCGTCAAAAAATATATCATGCAAACGGAGATGGAAAAAACATCATTTGCTTGAATCGTAAGTGTCAGATCTCGCAGGTATCAGGTGTCAGATCGTAGGTTACAGATCTCCGTGTGGATTGAATGGGCATGCAAATCAAGATATAGCTTTACTGCTATGACGCTATCGTTGAACTTTGACACTCAAGTCATTCACATTGACGGTTCGCACGTTTCTGACTTAATTTCATGCATCTCCCACACGCGTCTATATTTCTCTACGGTACCCTAATTGTTATAAATCATAATGCATCTAGCGTGTAGGCGACTAGTGCCAGTTACTCAGATCTGATACCAAGGCTTCGGCTGCCTACGCACCGCGGCGGACAGTTCCAGGCCTACACAATGATGTTTGCCTGCAATGTAGGCTCCACGTAATTATACTGACCAACACTGGCCCACGTTTTGGCCCAGGAGTAGCCTTTCGTGACACATCGAGAGTGTCGTGTTCGAATTTTCCGCTCGGTTAGTGCCGGGTTGATTGCTATCACCATAGATATCCAATACTTAGATCGCACATAATACTAGCTGACTCAGCGGCAGAAAGAAAGACCTTTTTTTTCAAAAGCGGAAGTTGATTAGAATTATGGTAATAATTCTTAATTATTCTGATTGGATAGGAAAGGGTCATGACCCTGTCAATCAATTGTTGACGGTTGGTAATTAGTTCGGCCCGCGGGCCAAGCCCCGCCCCCGGTATCTCCATACGTGCCTCAATATGCGGAATATAATGACTCCCCTTGGTTATCACATGCAACTGCATGGCTTTCGATGAACTTGAGCATAACTTCACTTTAACTTCAACTTCACTACTGCACTCCACCCTAATGGATGATTATTTGCAGAGCTGATGAATTTAAACCACCTTTGCCTAGGGTGCACGAAGTGACACAAAATCTCCGCCGCGGCCGAGATTCGATCCGACGCGCTACTCCGCGACTTCGACCACTTGACCACAAAAGCTTCGCTTAATAATTTAGTGTTCATGCCGTGACAGTTTATCAGCTGTAAGTACACGATTAACTACGGTGAAAAGTTAGATTGGGATGATTTGAATTATATAGCTTAATCGAAATAGTGAACTAGGGGTCTGTTTGTTTTGTTTTTTGTAGTTTAGGTACAACTACCTAAACTAGGTAGTTGTAATTGTGTGTACACACAGTGTACACTGTGTGTACACTGTGTACACACAGTGTACACACAGTGTACACACAAGGGCTGTATACTGTCCGGTTCTGTGCAAGAGACCCGGCACAGAACTGCTCCCCCTTTTCTTTAGTCGTCTTTTACGACAGGCACGGTGAGCTCTGGGCTGCAGGATTGTCGTAAAAGGCGACTAAAGAAAAGGGGGAGCGGTTCTGTACCGGCTCTCTTGCGCTGAGCACTCTCAACTGAGTTCTCTTGAACTGAGATCTAGAATGAGTCCAGCAACAACACTATTTAGTGAACTATAGTAGGCTATGCTAACTCTACCTTCTGATACTGTGTCCTTGACTCTTTTTTTTACCGTAATTTTGCTCGCCCTTAACCTGTACGTTTACACTGTACTTTGTGCTTCTTTATTGAACTTTGACTTGGCCGTGAATAAAATATTCAGCCTATCGCTAACATTTTCCTTTTTCATAAAAATTAAGACGGAAGAGTGTCAATGAATGCCGACAGGAGAATAGCAGATCTTATGAGACGGCATTACTTCGCGGTTGAGGGACTTGCTTTGTACCAATCGAACGGAACGAACGGCACTCAGTGTCGAACAATCTGAGATGTTTCCGCGCTGACACACAGCTTCCTGAATCCGGACGGTCACGAGGTTATTTCGAAAAGCATGAGACAGGACGTCTGTTTTTCACTGCATATGGATGGATGCAAACCCTATAGAGATAGAAAAAATGAACATTGTTATTAGCCAAAGCCGAAATGTGTGTGAAATTGTGAATAAAAATCTGGGAGTTGGGCCTGTCAAAAATACAAAAACTACGTGGGAAGTCATCATGCTTTTACAATAAAAATAGTGTATGGCCGAATAGGCCAAGTCAAAACAACGCTATTTTGAAATTTGTGTGAGATTCCCTTTTTGGACTTTAATATCAAGTTAGGCCTACTTACAAACACTATAATTGCAATCCGGTAGGGGACAATCAAAGAATCGCTCTCCCTTATTTAGTCGCCTCTCACGACACGCCCGGGGAGCTCTGGGCTGCTGCAAACCAGGCAGTTTATTGTTTCCTGTTTGAGTCAAACTTACATTTTCATACCTATAAAATTGCTATGAAAAGAAGTAAGAATTATTATTATGAATATGATAAATAAACCAATATGAAAATGAAATTTTCAAGTGGGGAAAAATGCTTCCTGGATCTTTGTTGACGCTTGTGAAGATTGCGGAACTATGGTAAGTTATTGCCTCTCGTCGTAGCACGATGCATTTGTCAACCGTGCCTATACTGCAGGCCCTATACTACCAATCGCAGACGCGCAGATGTCATAAATGTTTGCTCATATTTAAATACATGCATATAAATAACGCACTCGCTGTAGAAAATCATTATGACAGTAACTGAGACGTGCAAACATCGTAATTGTACTGATATTAAAACTCTATAACCACAGAGACGGTAGCTACGGTAGCTAGGCTCATCATGCACCACAGCGTCGTACGCTCAACTTAAACTTTTCAAACTTGTAAATTCTGCCAGATTCTAGCTGGATTACAGACTAGCGATTTGCGCCGATCGATAACAATGATTTAGCAGCGATTTTTGACTAATTATCGCTCTTCCTGCCAAGATAAAGAAAAATTCTGAAAACGATAAACGAGTAATGGTCAACAAATTTAGCAAAAGGAAAATCAAATTTCAATGTATAACTTTAACGTAAAAGTCGCAGAAACTATAGATATTGTTAGTTTTATTTTGAGTCGTGACAGACCGTTATGCCGACGCTGTAGGCCAAAGAATGTTTAGAAAATCGTGATAGTTTGAAGGTTCGGTTTTTGCTTCGGAGAAATTTCATGTCCGCGGCGACTGAAGGTTATTACAAATTAAATGTATGCATGTTATTAAAAATCGGGGACGGCAACGTATAAGCCGCAGAAATATTTCAAGCGTTAAATCATATCAGTCATGGTAGTTCGACATTGTATTTTTTAGGTACACCTTGAATTGCCAGACGGCAGGTCCCTGATATCCAACCTTTCGACACCTGGCGATCCTCCGCCATTCGCAGGTACAACAATCCAAAGAAATGCGACACTAGTGTCACCATACACAACATAAATTATAATAATACAAATAGGCTTTATAAAAAGTACAACGCAGCAAATGCTACACACTAAGCAACGTTCAACGCCATCGTCATGATCCACGTTTAAATATAGCCTATGCGTCCGATTTTCAGTGCGAGCACAATTTGAACGTTTCTCACAGTGAGACTTCCTCGTAACTCGCAGTTCCTTACTATCTCTCCATGTATGCCTCGCTCTCTCCTTTCTGCTGTCTCCCTGCATGTTTTCCCACGTCGCAGTCTTATCTAGCTGTCTCCCAGCACGTGTCCTTCCCTCCCTGCACGTTTCCCTAATTTCTCCTCAAAATTTTAAGAGAGGGCCAAAAACACGACTCCCTTTAGTCTTCAGCAATCTACTGCGCTCGATTGTCAACCGTTGATCTTGATGTTCGAGAGAGTTGCAGCAAAAATAGCGACGACAATATGACAACGAATTATGGTTTATACGAAAACAAATTCTTCGGAACGATATGTTGAAGATTTAGATCAAGTGCTGAAACACTAGGGGCCGATTTCTTCAACACGAATTTAATGGTGGTTCAGGATTTAACCTACTTTTTTGAATAGGCTAAATCCTGAACCACCATTAAATCTTTGTTAGAGAAACCAGCTGTAAGAACAGTTACCCTCTCTGACTAGTTAAAGAACATGCCATCAATTACTCTACCTTGACTCTTACCCCCACTTCTATTTTGACTCTTACCCCCACTTCTACTTTGACTCTTACCCCCACTTCTACTTTGGCGCAACGGATTAAACGTCATTCAAAAAAGGTTGGATTTAAATTGATCTATGGCGTTATGAGAATAACTTGACATTACAAATGTAATACAAAATGACGTTGCGTTACTATTTTTGTTTATTCACTTAAATTTATGCCGCAATCAATTCGTGCCCTCCTAAATTTATGATAAATTGTGGGGTGGGTGTTTTTCAATGAGAGTTACAGGCCACCATTGCAATTCAATCTAGGTGTAGGAGTGGACGTAGAAGTCTCTCAAATAGCGTGTAAGCCTTTTCGCTCGATGAAAAACGTTAATCACAAGATAAACAACACAAACTAAAACAAACTAAATTCATATCAATTTCATCAAGAATCCTGCCCCGGAGGTCAAAGGTTCCCTTCCCTCTAAAGTTCTCTCTGCTCAGGGGCGTCCCGTCACACGCTTTCGCCACACGCTTCCGCCACACGCTTCCACCACACGCTTCCGCCACACGCTTTCGTCACACGATTCCGCCACACGCCTCCGTCACACACTTCCGCAATAAGGTAGCACCCCCCCCCCTCCCCCGGTCACAAGACTGCCCGGCCTGGCCCTACCTTTGGCTGAACCCACCGGACGCCACTGCCTCTGATCACAAACCTCCCTGTTCTATTTGTAGAATTTTTAGAGTTTCTTTTTTTTACGACAGATTTGGATAAGATTGAGGATAGATTTATAAAAAATACAAAAGTTCATACTGGCCAACAGTGCATAAAGCAGAACTGTGCAGCGATTGGACAGAGATATGTATTTAAGGTCGGGTTTAGTTTGGGGTTGGGTTTTATATACATTTATAATGATACAACGATGCATAGTGGTCGCGGCGGAGTTGTACAGCGATTGGATTATGAACATCATCCAATAAGAATCTTAAAATACCAGGGGCGCAACCGCACTCTAAAATTGTTGGGGAGATCGGGATTAGATTGGGGTCAAATTTTATATAGAAAAACGCTCAAAATGGAGAGATCATCCCACGAGTTGGGGGAGTTGGGGTCAAGTTTTATATAGAAAATGCTTCAAAATGAAGTGATCATCCTAAAAGTTGGGGAGCTCATGACCACCCCGACCCCCCCGGCCCACGTATAATGAAAAAAACCAGCTTGCACCGTGGAGCTATATAAAAGAAAAGACAAAGAACCCACAACACCTATCTCTCTCTCTATGCGATTCTAGATAGTTGATGAATAGAGAGATAGTGGGTGTTTTCAATGACAGTTATATGCCAGCATTAAAATCCATTATAAGAGTGAAGGTAGAAGTCTCTGAAATCGCGTGCAAGCGTTTTCTCTTCAAAAAAAACAACAGTCGCAAGATAAAAATCATATAACGATGCGTAATGGCTACGGCGGAACTGTACAGCGATTGGATTATGAACATCATCCAACAGGAATCTTAAAATATACAAGACCAGCTTGCATCGTGGAGCTAAATAAAAGAAAAGACAATAAACTTGCCACCAACACCTAGCGATGATTGACTTGGAGAATCTCGGGAAACAGAACGGCTTGGTGTTTCTTGTGCGCGTCAGGGGAGGAAACCTGCAGTGGAGGGACCTTCTGGCGCTCCCTGGAGTGGTGGTGGGAGGACGCGGGGTGCATGGAGGTGGACGGGGTGTTGAGTGACGCTAAGACGCACATCCACTGCTCGCGCACGGCTGGCACCCGCGCGCAGTGGAACCCAAATATGAACATTCCCTGCAGGCTGATGCAGACCGTGAAGATCCCCTGCGAACAGCTACGAAATTATAGTAATAAATAATAATCATTGTTTTTTACGTCCATTCTCATGAGTTACAGGCAAGCCTGTTACGCCGTGTCCATGTTAACACATCATTTAACAGGTTTAATTAATATGATAGATAGGATAGATCTTTCTTTACCGAATGTAAAACGCGTAGGTCTACGGTTAGACACCAAGAATCGTAAATGTCCCCTGCGCGCAGCAGAAATAATACTCCGAGACCAAGATGACACGTCGACGTGACGTCACTGCGATCACACACTTTTGTGAACTGATGTTTTTATATTCAAATGACTCCTATAAATAAATAAAAGATCTGAGAGACTGTTGTGTTTGCAACAACAAGTCAAGGTCCCGGACATGACATTAAACTGTGCCCGGCAGCCCTGCCTCTGTTGCCACCATTGGGCAGGACGAAGCGTTGTGGCCGAGTAGTTTAAATCGCTGTCTTGGATTACGAGTATGGCAGTTGTCGATTCGAATCCCGGCCGCGGCAAAGATTTCGAGTCACTTCGTGCACCCTTTGGCAGGGGTGGTTTAAATTCGTCAGCCACAAGTGTTCCTACGATGCCTATTAGATACGGTGGAACCACCACAAGCGACCATCAGCTAGTGAAATGGGGCATCACCTTTTCCCAAAATGGGCTAAAACAACAACAATAATAACAAGTCAAGCTCACGTTAAAGACTCCTTCGACGAGCTTGAGGGTGGTGTTCTCGCCCGCGTCGATGACGCCGAACGCGCTGAAGATCCACGGGATGCCGAGGAGCACGAGCATGGTGACCGCGCCGCATAGGCGCGTCCAGCTGCTCTGCTCGCACGTACCTGCACAGAGGCGGATCCAGGATTCGTTGGTGAGGGGGATGAATAGCTTTGTACACGTCTACTAGATTGTCCATCCGAGACAAACTCACGAGGAGGGGAGGGGGTGCTTACGGAAGTTTTTGTGCCACATCAAGTCGATCGATCCAACTCAATCCAAGACCATGTCGCCAGACCATCCTTCTCTTACATTATTTAACTTCTCAACGTTTGTTTCCCAAGATTTCATGCACCGCACATTTTTACACCAATCATTATTACATCCGCCAGTGTTTTATCAACAATCAGCATATAGAAGATATTGAAATATTATGTCATCCTTCATGAGCCTAACATTTGTCAAACGATATATAAAAAGTCACACAGAAAAAATTCCTACTCGATAGTTGAACTGGGTTCTTCTTGAAGAGGACTTTACAGACGAGCGCGAATACGAAGATGTTGTGTAGGATGATGAGACTCATGGGCAGCAGCCAGCCGTAGTAGAGCATGTTCTGTTTCAGGCTGCATCTAACGCGGCAATCAAACGATGATTTAGAAAATTGCTACTTTTCGTACAAATGAAATTCACACATACAATCATAGTAATGTCAAATCCTAACCTTAGAAACTTCAGTTTAACGTACATAATTCTGTCTTTAAATTCAAAATCCGGTATCTGAAATGTTTCGTGCGCTAACGTCTATAATATCCACTTGATCGTGCGTCCACATGGAAAAGAAAGTGTATAAAAGTCACAGTTACTATAGCTAAGAATGAAAGAAACTTTGGAGAAGCTTGAAGCCTTTGAAAGGGTTTCTTTAAATCCAATATTTTAAAAGCATCGTTGTCCGGTCGGTGTTTTTGAAATACAAGCTTTTGGCGCACCGAATTCAAACCGGGTTGAATTTCATCTCGCTTTTGAAAAGCGAGTTTCAATCTCCCTTATGTGCGTTTACAAGATGCTTTTGAAACACCCGTGTTTCCAAAACTAGTTTGTCAAAAACAAGAATCGTATTTTCAAAAAGCTGTCTTCTGTATATGCCCCGCGTTGTCTGGCTGCCGTGTAAGCCCCGAAAGACCAAAAATACGCAATTTATATTGATCGATAATTTAAGTACCAATTTAGCATCTCTTTCTTTAATTCAAAGTAAGATACTCTATATTTTGCATTGAGATGATAATGCAGATAAAGGAACAGATAGTGGAGAGTTTTTATATTGAACGCTTTCAATTTAATTTTAATTTTTTATTACTCTAAAAAACTCTTCCTTCAACAAACAAGCATTAATATTTGTGAAAGTTTACACAGTCACAACGTTGGCACAAGATTCTCTTACGAAAAAATTCTGATGCCGAGCCTTAGCAACAGAATTTAGTCGCGTCAACTCTGGTAATTCGGGTCAATTCGGATTTAGGATCCAATATCCCTACAAAAAGAAACCCGAGTGTCGCAAGAGTTTGTGACATTACGCTACTTTTGGAAAGCCTATGAGAACATCGGCATCAGTAACAATTACATCAGTACAATGCGCGTACCTAAATTGACAGTTGAGGTACGTTCCATCGAAGGCTTTGACACTCACAGCAAACGCAACTCCGACAGCAACTGCTGGGAGACCTGGGCATTAAACTGTATATCTTTCACTACACTGTGCAGAAAGTACATCAATCTGAAAACTAAGACGAGCCGAGATTAAAGTATAGCTTGAAATTTGTTCAGAGTTCTACTTTATTTGACTTAATGCTACACTAATATTCTCATCAAATTTCGAACCTAATGCGCATGGCGTTCTGCTTCAGAATTACTTGGTTAAAGGGTATCACAAAATTTGTTTTATCATTTACAATACAATTGCTACGTTTACTTCGTTCGCATAGAAAAAGAGAGGCCCACTGTACTTGCTACCAATTGTGGTAAAAGAAAATATTCAAGTTAAATATTATGCAAGAACCGTCCGGAACTAGCAGCAGACAATCAATTGAAAAATGCCAATATCTCCAAACCCAAGCACGATCCTTTTGAATTGTCTATCATTAATTACTCAATTTTTTATCAGTCTTTCCTATACGAATCACAAATGCTGTGATTGATTGAGTTTCCCGTGGCGCCTCGTGAATTAAATGAAGGAGATACCAGCACCTCGTAATGTCGATGCGTGCACAGCTCCCTAGAGATGACTCAGGTCATGAGACGGCGCGCCATAGACATTGGTACTTCTAATAGGATCATGCAAGCGGATTGCGGGAAGAACTCTTCAGCGAAGACAGCCTTGAGAACCAATGTAAGTCATTAAATTGTCCTGTCCAAAAAAACGACTCAATGCTTTTGTTATCCGGTCGAAAAACAAGAGACTCACCCCAAGCGACGCCGGCTGCCTTGAGCACGAAATGCGACGTGTCCGCGTTGAAAACCGCCACTAGCATGCGGTACATGTTGTGAGCCTCGACGCCGTTCCACAGCAGCGAGACCAGCACGAGGTAGTAGCGGAAGACGTTGGCGACGCGACAGCCGAGGCGCGCACTCGCCTCTGCCTCGGCGACGTAGAGCACGACGTTGAGCACGACCAACGACGCGCACAGGTTGAGGAGGATGCGCGTCGGCAGGCCGTGGCGCGCGCGTCTGCGCACGCGGATACGAACTATGTGTACTTCTGTGTGATCAGTCGAAAGCGACGACTGATTAAAAACGAAAAAATAAAGTCAGACTTGGACTGCACTGCTTGCAATGTGTTGTTTAGTGTCCATTTGCTGAGGCCTCCTTTCCACGATGCATATTTTGCATGCAATATTGCATACAACCATGTTAAGAAAATTACAAAGTAAAATGTCTTTAACTGGCTCTCATGCAAGGCATGCATAAGACCCACTTAAAGAAATCGTTGTCATGACAACGGTCGTCCGTCCACCTTAACACGGTTGCGTGCAAAATTGCATGCAAAATATGCATGGTTCAAAGAGACCCTTAATGATGCGAGTCGGCAGGCCGTGCCGCGCGCGTCTACTCAAAAAGATACTGGCTGGCCTTTTGGCATAATCCTACGCGTGCCTTGGATTATACTAATTATTCGTAATTCATAATTCAAAATTCATATATTTGTGTTAACATCGACAACGGCGTTACGGGCTTGCCTGTAATGCACAAGAATGGACGTTAAAGTCGTTGATTGTTATTTATATATTCCAAAACATGATACCAAACAATTTTGTGTTCGTGCATGTGTAGGGCCGGTAAATATCCAACATGTGCTAGCATAGAAGACAGATGGCGAAAAATTGAAATGCTGATGGCAATCACACGTGCATCTGACTCACGTGTAGATGGCGTACGTGAGGATGGTGACGACGAGACAGGCCAGAGAAACGGCTCTGAGGACCTGGCTGGCCAAGTACAGCTGACGGTTGTACGCAAACCCCTGCAAGCACACAACTCGGCCAATGACACGCCTACAACACTGCATCCCATAACTAAAAGACACCACTAATTTCTTCCATAACAATCGCAGGCAATATACAAGGTGTTCCGAAGAAACCGGAACCTCTGGAGCTCTATGAAGTTGCATTGACAATATGCAGCATATATCTATGAAATGTACAGAGATCAACAATGGAGCATTGCTGGTTAATTTTAAGTGCAATTGTAGCACAATATTGGAGGACTGTATATTACAATAGCTTCTGCAGCTTTATTTTAGCTGCATGTAATTTTTGCGAGTTCGACCGATTCGCAAAATTTGCGAAAATTACATGCAAGTGAAAATTTCATATTTTATATCATAAAGAAAAATCATAAAAAAGAATGATAATCATTGAAGCTAATTCTTGGTTCTGAAATACACAATGCTCATCTGTAACGTTTATTTTGTCTATGTTTATAATTTGTTTCCTTTGCCATTCTTTGTTGCACACACCTTGGTTCATGCCATGACAATTTACTAGCTTCGATTCTAACTGTGTTATAAAATTGCATGGCTTGTATTCAACTTTAAGCTTGTCAACAATATTCTTGTACTGTAGGGGTTAGGCATAGGCAAAAGCCTTTTCGGAGTTTCATCTCTTTTTGTTTGACCTTCTTACTTCACTGATTTGTACTGATTGAGCTTGTAATGTGTCTTGTACTGAAGTAATAAATGAGAAAAAAAGAAAAAAAGAAGAAGAATTAGCAGGCTTAACTGACTAGAAATGTCGATAGATCTGAAGGTGGAGGGGCGGGTGCCGGCGTTGTCGTCCCTTCAGCGTATGCAGCGGACTGAAGCACGGCAAAACATCCGGCAGTTACAAACCGTGATACAAACTCATTTTGTCACCAAAATATTGTCATATTAA
Source organism: Chamaedrilus cognettii (assembly GCA_034695025.1). Taxonomy (NCBI): domain Eukaryota; kingdom Metazoa; phylum Annelida; class Clitellata; order Enchytraeida; family Enchytraeidae; genus Chamaedrilus; species Chamaedrilus cognettii. Next base: position 2,384 of record JAQIWG010003896.1, on the reverse strand, counting down.
ATAGGTGCAAAAAATTGAAAGTCGACAAATTCCATTGAATAACACAGAACCATATCAATTAATTACAGCCGTTGTGCCACACACGGTTTCTAAGCTACAAAAAAATAGCTTAGCATGTGACCATGCATTGGTCCCCTACATGTGGGTCGCATGTGGGTCGCTTGTGTGGATTTTCCGTAAAGATGGGGGTTGAAAATTGAGAGGGGATGGGTTCAACCCCCCAACCCCTCCGTCGATGCGAGCGGCGACTGAATGACGACCACACAAGCAAAATAAAAGAATATATAATTATTAATTAATTTAAATTTTGTTACTAAAAATCCTAATTAAATCCTAAATCAAATTTATTTAGTAAATTTAAAAATAGGTTTCAAATGCTATCAAATCGATAATAAAAATAAAATTTCAAGGACAATTTGAAATACAATGTCAACCTTTGGAAGCCTAGCATCTGCAAAACGGTGCATGATAAAAAAGAAGGCACACCGATAAAATTCCTATAGCGCGTATGTAGGGTAAAGTCCATTTTATGTCTGAGAACAAGATTAAAAAATCCTAAATTAAATCCTAAATTGATTCAAGGTCACTACAAATGATGCTGGAGTTCAACCACCGTGCGGTAAGCGAAGAGGGTCATGTAGCCCGTTGTAGTGCAGTGAGCCTTTAGAGTGTGCTCAACAACTTCTAACAGCGTACAACCAGTGGTGAACCATTTGCCGAGAAGAATATCTGTAAACATTAGCCAACTGCCTCTATAGTAAGAGCAGACCTCGCACTTCAAGCACAGTTCACTCTTATATATGTGTTTTATTGCTAAGCGGCATAGCTGCATTATACATCTAGAACTTTATTCGCCTCACGGCAGAAGCAACATAATAATACACAGCTCAGAAATACAAATTAAATAAACAGATGCAGCGTATACAATATTACACAACCATCGATGATGCGACAGGCGCGCGTGAACAGTAGCATCATTCTACGAGTTATCCATGTTGTTGAAAAAGAATTTCTAATATTATGTGTCCAAGAGCCTGCATCATAACTGATTTTTGAGCCAAAAGATTACGAATATAGATTACAATTAGGAGCAACAATAGTTGCTTAAACATGTACACTGCGTGTATGTAGGATTGTTGATCATTGAGAAAACAATGGATGGCTGATTTACATGTATGTTAAAGCAGGTGTGAGGGAAGGGACCTTTAAGAAACTGTAAAAGTACTTGCACACCTTTCGGTCAAAACGAAGAAAGTTTTATCGTTAAGGACTGAAATCCGTATAGAAGTCCGTAAGTCCGGACTGAAGTCCGTATACTATAGAACTCGTCGAGCCGCCGACTGCTTGCGGTCGCTTGTCCTGGCGCGCACACCTGACGTCTTGATCCTAAACGACGAATGCTGCACGCAGCATTCTTTTTGTTAAGGTCACAGTGACCTTAAGGACGGCTTGGCGTTCGTTTGACCGAATGCGCGCGCACACAGCGCCACCGTGTCTATTCTCTCAAACGAATGTCACGGTAAACTTCCTTCGCTTTGACCGGAATGTGTGCAGGCACTATAATGCAGCTGAGAGAAAGGGAACTTTGGCCAATTTTAACATCAAGAGGAGTGTCGCTGAAACTAAAAGATGAATTCTACAAAACGTGTGCGTAGTGATTGATATCAGGCAATCGTGAGTTGTGGGGGGAGTCTCGTCTTGAGAAACGTCCAACCTGTGCTACAACAGTAAAGTGAACGTAAAACGTAAATGATGATGATGATGGTGATGTAATCATGTATGTAGACTGAGTAGAGTAAGTACGAACATTTCTACATACCGTCCTCCGTGCTCGTGATCATCATTGCATTATTTTCATCAATCTGCAATTAAACATAAACTCATGAAAATAACAACGCCACAACAATTGAATTTCCTCTGTTCTGTAACGTAGAACAGAGGTGTTGTAGTTTGTAGTGAAAACAGCCGAACTACGCACTTGCTTTAAAACTATATAGATCAAAAATATATCAATATCAAACTTGCCAGGAAGGTCGACTATGGATGACAAGCAGGGTTGTACAAAAAAACTCTCCTTGGGTTTTTCATGTATACCATTAGGCACACAATTTATTTCCAAGAATAACTTATTTCACAGACATATGTCTGTGAAATAAGTAATCCTTGTAAAAAAAGGAAATACAAAATAGGAAATAAATGATGTGCCTAATGGTACACATGAAAAACTCAAGGAGAGCTTTTTTGCGCAACCCTGCTTGCCTACAACTGTTACGCAATTTCTTTCATTTAATTATACATTATACTAACATTATACATTATACTAACATTATACATTATACTAACATTATACATTATACTAACATTATACATTATACTAACATTAT
>JAQIWG010003895.1:0-17008 GCA_034695025.1 Chamaedrilus cognettii | reverse complement strand
AAATAGTGGTCATACGTTTTTAACAAATCAAAGAAGTGGTCATACGGCGTATACCCCCGTATGACCGCGACTACAGCTCTGGATGCAAAATGCCTCGATATTTGAATACCGAAATATAGACCTGTGGAGCCTATGCGACAGTGTATAAGTGCAATTTCACCTTTCGATTAAAACGGCATTAAACCTAACGATCAAATAAGCTATTAGCTAAAACTAAATTCACGCTCGATTTCATTTATGAAAATATGACATCATTTACAATTTATTAAATTATAAATGTCTAGAATTTAAGTGTCATATTTATTGAAAATGAAAATTAAATTTTTTATATTAAAATAATTTAAATTGGAAGTTGTGGTGCCCTCCAAAATGCTGCATGCAGCTGCCTGCAATAGTCATGCAGAAAGGTCTATAGGCCTACATATCTGTTTTACTTCTACTAAGCTACATGTCTCAATCATCCATGCATCCAGAGCAATTTTCAAAACTTGTATCGATTTTGTTGCACCGCAATTTTAAACAATATTTAGCATGGGTATCGCCTGCATAACATAGCAATTTCGGAAATTAGTTTAAACCGATGTCTTTTCAATATGAAATATGACACGCATTGCACTCGAATAGACTACCCCAGCATAGGGACGCGTTCCTAAGAGCGAATAAACTCACCTCTCAGGGAACCTCTTTAGGTTCTTAGTAGCTTAAGCATAATATTAGTAATGTATAGGCTATTTGAGTATATTTAAAATGCGAACTTATACATGTTTTATAAAATAAAAGGGTGAATATAATTGCATGGTGTTATAGGACGCTTATGCATGCATCATCATAATTAGGAATATGACCTAACGTAACACGTGCATCGTTGCTACATGTACCATTACTCTCCAATGCACCATTAGGCCTACTAATTCATTTATAATTTAATTTAATTTTTTGAATGCGCATTTTAAGATATCAATATATACCTAAAGCAGTCTCCACAATTGTTGCATTACCAATTCAAGAATAATTATTAAACCAGGGGCTCATTTACGTAGATATCTTATGACAATCTTAGTCGTAAGATTGTCTTGAGAGAATCTTTGGCAAATCTTATCTTTTTTATTGGAAACTCCGCACGGTCGCGGGGGAACCGAATGATGACGTCACGGCGGTCAGCGATTGGATTTTATTTGTTTTAAATTTCAGTTAGGATAAGATTTCAGAAAATCTTAAGAAATGTACGTAAAAGAGGCCTCAGGGGCCTAATTTGAATAATGTACGGCCTAACGATAAATTATACACTTTCAACTAAGTCAATTTTAAAATCATTTATAAATATTCACCATTACTATAATTGACGCTTTTCATCATTGCACAATAATTTGCGTTTTGTTTTCGTTGTAGGCCTATACGGCTATGCTGCCTTCGTGATTGTCTACAGTACTGCCGTCGTGACGAATACAAATGGAAAAAGAAATAATTGATAATTTCTACTTCATCTGCGGGGACTACAGGACATTTGCATGCAGGCGCATTGACCAGACTGCAGAGATAAAAATTGTGATGGTCAATCTATAGTCATACTATATGAATCTTTTTTATTTGACGTGAAGTCTGGGTGTCGGACATATAAAAACACTGCCACGACAATAAACAAAAAAGCGACAGCAATGTACACGTACTTGCGTAACAAATCTCCGAGAAGCGCAATATTAAAATTATGATTTTAGTTTTGAAAGCAGTTTTGAAATAATGAAGAGAAACTTGCTGGAAAATTGGCTCACAATGCATTGTCTAGCTTCATAATTATTGTTATATACCATAACAGGATGATCTACATGCATAGTCTATTCTACGTTTATAAGAGCCCAAAGCTCTCCGGGCGAGTTGTAAAAGGCGACGAAAGAAGGGGGAGCAGTTCTGTGCGGGCTCCCTTGCACAGAACCGGACTCAATACAGTCTGTGTGCTACATAAGGTCCTTAATCTACAAAAAACCTATGTTTATAAAAGATACTTTGCCAATGCGCTCTCTTTATAGTGGCCATATTTTCTCCTCCCCCCGGTCGTGAGAACCTCGGAAAGTCAATTTGAAGCCCTCTCACTTTCAAACCACATCGGCGCCACTGGGACGGTATCATTTTGTCAGGATCAATCGTTTTGGAAAAACACGTTTTTAGCGCCGTTGGGAGAAAATACAAACGGCGAGGTTGAGCTTCATGCACTCTACGCCCACTTCGCGGCTCAACCGCCACAATTTAACATTAGGAATTAGTTTATGATTAGTCTAGGGTTTGGGTAGGGTTAGGTTAGGTTTTGCTAGGGTTATAATACCGTAGTTTTGAAATAATTTTTTTACTTTTTGATTGATAGATGAACATAGATGAATGAAAGTATCCTATTGGTTTGCGCCAGGCTCAACCGGGCAGATTGAATAGCCCATTCGCGCCGCGATTAAAGATCGTTCATCTAATCAGAGGATGTTACTCCCTGCAAACAGTGAGAACAAAGAATAGGTTTGTGACCCAGAGCTCTTCAGACAAACTGTGAAAGGCTATTAAAGAGGGGGGAGAGGTTCTGTGCGTGGCCCTGTATACTTAAAATAGAATAAAATAGTCTTCGTTCCTACACACGATCCATAAACTCCCAAAACCATCACAGGGGAACAGTGAGGTCTTTCAGCCATGCGGCGAGCTGTGACCTATATACGCACGCTGATGCGCTCGGACGGTCGCATCGTTCAAACGTCAGTCATTCACTTTGTTTAATCGCATTCATTTGCTTGAAAGGCAAGTAGACCTATACACGCAAAGCATCACATTCAACTTCAAAAAACATTTGACATTCATTTAAAAGCAATTACGTGCGCACGTAAGGCGTAGGGGTACAATCTAAGCTGTTTTTATATTTGCAACTCAACAAGGATATAATCATTTCTTTATTTCGTCACTAAGGCAGACATGATAACAAACATAAACACACAGCATACAAACACACAGAAGCATCAAAATTGCTCTGACTAAATTGCTCTGACTAAATTGCTCTGACTAAATTAAAATTGATGATTCAAAATGGGTCCACATTTTACGCTTAATGGACAACCAACTATCTGCAGGTACAATATTATACTTCAGCATTACAGCAGAACGTTTCGGGTAACCGAGCCATCGGAATAGTATTCCCGCAGTGGAATCTGATGCCAAACTCAGTTTCTGACTAAAAGATAGGAATCGACTATCCATTTGATAGCTGATAGGTAGAAAACCTCAAAAAAATTTACATTGGCCAATCCCCGATTGATCAAAGGTGCCAAACAATTTGACAAAAGATGCGTTGTATGCATGGTTAGAACTAGACATTTGTTCAGCTTTTATCTTCAAGGCCTCTATGGCGTACATTAATATATGGTTGGTTGTGTTATAAGGCTGGGTTGTGAAGTTTGGTGAAAATTGAGGAGGCTATTGTATGCTGTAATTAAAGGAGCTAGATTACAGAGTACTCACTTTGATTTAATGATGTGCCTAAATTTGGAAGGACACTAACATTTGTTTACCATAGTAAAAAATCGGTATCGGCAAAGGTTGCATATGCAGGTTGATGGGGCATATAATGCAGAGACGGCTGCAGAAATTTTGGATTGGGAACGCCACGGGACACCACCCTTTTTGTTGAACGCCACTATTCGTCACCTTATCTCACCTCACCTCACCGCATTTTCTGATGCGGGCAGAACTCACAATTGGGGGGGGAGATGTACTGAGATACTTTCGATTCTTGATTGTTTTTGCGAATTTTTGGTTCTATACTGCTTAACACTTTCCCATAAATTATATTTGGTACGAAAAGCATTTTGCCAGCTACCGAATAGGAGACGCCAAAACTACAAAATATATTACTTGATCATTGCCTATGCTGAAGAAATATTGGGGATGCCAATGGGGACACCAATGGGGACGCCAATTAAGCCTTCGATAGGGGACGCCTGGCGTCATTTGGCTTACGTGTAGAATCGCCACTAGTACACGTCCACCCTCAAATTTATTGGAGGATATATCTTTCAGGTTTCGGAGATTGAAGATCGTGTGTCCATTGTAGCAGGAAAGGGGGGGTGCAGGGCAGAACAAATGCCCTTCATGAAAAAATATTGGGTCAATACTAAAATCCCAATACTAAAAATCCCCCCAAAAATCTGGGGGGGGGGGGGCGTGGGACAGGGGGGGCGAAGCCCTCCCATAATTCAAAGCTCCAGCACATAAGATCTAGTACTTGAGAGCCCCATGCAGGCCCCCGTATATAAGTAGGCCTATTAGCGAGAATAGATTCAAAAATGAAAATGCACTGTGAAGAATGTTGTCGAAAATTTGAATTAGGACCCCTCCCCCCCTTCGGTCGTGAATTCTGCACGGGAGGGAAAAAGACACTTAACATTGCATCGGAGAAAATATCTTTGCTCCCCCAAGGAAATTGAAGCACAAATTTTGAGTCCCAAATTTTTTTTTTGCCCAACAGCCAAGGCGTACCGGCGCCCCATATCCTGTTGTAGGCAGGCTAAAATTGTGTACTTCTCTGCAGAGATCACGCATGGCAAAGAATAGCTTCTTCATAATTTGTTGTAGTTACGACAACCTGGGTCGCAAACCAATGTTTTGCACTTTAGAGAAATTGCATAGGCGTCATGCTTCTGCGTCTAGAATTATATCGATCTCACAGCTCACACCGCTTCTTGGACACCCCTGCAGTTCGAAGAACAAAGAATTGACCTGCAGTCCAGAGCTCCCCGGGCGAGTCGTAAAAGGCGACTTACGAGGGGGAAGCGGTTCTGTGCTAGGTAAAGCCGAGGCCGAGGCACAGAACCGGACTGTAATAGTCTTCTTTACTACACGCGGTCCTTAGACTTGCAGGGGAAGAAGAACTACTTCTTGGGTCTTAGAGTTTTTTTCAATAAACTATTTTTTCAGCCGAAAAGATGCGCGGATGCATTGGTGTAATGTAAACCGCTTCCTTTCACTCTTGAAGCCAGATAGGCAGCTGAGCATGCAAACAATAATGCACCAATACTTGGTTCTGACAGGCTGAATAGAATTACATAGGCGTCCTGTTAGGCATAGGCTATTAAGTTTAGAATGCAGCACTGTTTTAGCCTATACGCAACTGCCTGTATAGGCTAACTGTCACATAGTTCATAGCCTCGTGCTCTGCGTGAAAAAATTGCTTCGGAGGCTTATTCAGAGGTCATCCGCCGTCACTGCATAAAGCACCTCTGGTATTCGGTTTCCAATGTTTCGGTAACTATGATGCATTGTATACAGTTCATTACATTGACCGTGCCAACAACGATATTAATATTTATGAAATGCGCTATAGTGGTCAATAGATGAAACAATGGCGGCGACAGACGGAAATTTTTGGGGATCAAAGCAGCTCGGCTCCAATGTAGGTCTACAACTAGTGCATCACTGCCGCATTGTGCCACTTAGAACAAAATAATAACTGGGAATGTTAGACTGTAAGTTATACATCATCGCATTAAAAGAAGAAAAAGCATAAAAGGGCTATACATGTATAATATATACAAACACACGTTACTGTACGTTACTGTTTGGCAATGATCAACCAAATCGTTTGCAATGTTGATCAACAGAGCAACAAGCCGCAAAGACTTCAGCACAGGACATCGGATTGGTCAAAAACAAATGAGTTCAATGACGCGTCATTTTCCCGCTCTGTTCGATATCCTATAGACCTATATTTTGGACACTGCATGCCAACGCTACCAAATATCAAACCACAGTTGACTGCCAGTTACAATTTCTCAGTTGGGCATGGTGCTTGATGCGCTTTCCCCCCTTACCAACAGTAGAAATTTTTACTATTGACCCGCTCCATTCCACAGTCATTTGTAGGCCTACATAATATACGCTTAGCATTTAGCAGTTAGTCCCCTTCCCATGCAGTTTAGGCTTTCAGGTGTCCTCCTCCCCCCAGCTTTGCATTTAAGGTGAGCTTTCCATTGTTCTATAGGTCGAGAACCGTCACTACTGACAGCATGCAAGTATAGCTCCGAGCAGTAAGATGCCAGTTTGAAAGAGTCAACATTGCTATGCCGCCAACAGACAATCCGATATCCAAGCATACAGTTCTTGTTCTGTATGGTCTTTAATAAAGGTCCAAGCGAATATTAAAATTGAATGTTAAAGATCCACAATATGCGCACACGCTGCTGCAATACCTGCATGTAAAGTCGATTTTTTAGCCTGATTTACAATATAACTTTGTATTAACGTGATAACCTCTATGATTTCAGTCACAGATCTGTTATAGGCCTATAACCATAAATTATTAACAGCTTGGCACGCCCAGAAGGCATTTCTTTCGGATTGCGCCGCTGACCAGGTTTCGACTTGGGGTCGCCGGGTCGCTCGGGTCAGGACGTCGTGTTAATGAGACAAAACATGGAGGACCATGATTACTGCAAGCTGGACATTGGCACGTCGTTGTCATGGGATGCCTGGTCAGGGGCATAGACTGGGAGGGGAGGGGGGGGGGGGGTTGGTGCCAAAACGAAGTATCAATGAAGTAGTTGACTGCATTGCATGCAACATTGATGACTTAATACAGAGATGTTGGAGATCAAAATAAGAAACAAGCAAGATCAACGTATAAGTCATAAAACACGGCAATTTCAGTTTTAATTTTAGCGATTTTAATACCATTTTTTAAATCAAACAACAATGCAAGAGACAAGAACACAGTGCGTTCACGCCAAGCAGTTTTGATTTTGCTTATCTCAGCGATGTAGGCCTATACCCTTAAACCAGCACAATCACAATGGGACACTTCATAATCAGAAATGACATAATAGGCAGAGATCTGAAGATATAAATATTAGTGGCTCAACGCTGACTGAAAAGGCATTTAGTTTTAGGGGCCTAAATATTGCTTATCAATGACCACAATTTAAAATCTGACCATTATCGTTCTCCGCGTAAAACTACACGCTTACAGCTCGGAAACTCGAATGTTCTGCATGAAACACGGAGCAGAGAACGTCAAAGATGGCGCCACATCGCTTCGACATCCGGTCACTTGGGACGCCATATTTTATTGGGCGATTTGCGACTATCGCGCAGAAGGCTGCGTGGCTGTAACTGCCCTCGGCGTTCTGGCGCAGTGAAAGCCGCCTCAATTTGTCCGCGTAATCAACCAATTCGTTTTCTGGACCCTCAACTGCATGGCTCTCAAGCTTACAGACGTAAATCTTGCTCGGCCATTTGCTGTGGAATTTCTGATGGTTTGCAATGCAAATTTTGACTCGGGATTCTTGAGTCGAAATTGACAATTTGAAGTTCACAAAGTTGACAGGTTGAATGTGAATCAGCTTCTGGGGTGCAATCTCATGTTAAACACAACGACTGCTTATAAATGATTTTAATGTGACAAATGAAATATAATAGCCTTACTGGGGGCCTTTCGGTATAGCTGACTAAACGATAGGCTTTGACACGGTATACATCTCGCAACTAATCGATAGTATTGACTAAGTGTAATTCTCCGACACATAATTATAGCTATCATCAGTGGCATATGGCGAGGATTTCTGGCGCCATGCAAGAGCGAAGTTTGACGGTAACGCCCTTCATATGATTTTTGTCGTTGAAATCTACGAGAGTAAATCGGGGGTGGAGGGGGGGGGTGCTGACAGAAATTGTACTGGCGCCGCCCCGCCCCCTGCAAATGCTCTACGTACTATATTATTATTATGTCCAAAAAACTGGCACCTCAAACTTTAAACGTCAAAATAAAGATATTAGATATCCATATTTTAGCCCCTCGATCCCTAACACCCGGGCCCGGGGCCGCCCTATGCCCGGTATACATCTCCCCCCGCCCCCCCCCCCCCCCCCCCCCCGTCGATATTTACTACTGACAATCATTGTCATCGCGGTTAACATCGTTAAAAGTGTCGATGATCAATTTTTATAATATCTCACAGAAGAGAAAGCCAAAATTAGAAATACTCGACTCTCCACAATAGTGTTTTAATTTTAGTAAGATCATAATGAAAATTAGTTCAGCAAGTCATGAATTTTCAGTTGGAGTATTCATTGATTTTTCAAAAGCTTTAGATACGCTAAATTATGACCTTGCAGCAATCTAAGCAATCCACCTTCAGTTCTAAGCTTCATATCCTATGGATGAAGACGACGCACCAATAGACCCCAGGACTGAGCAAAACACGTTGGCTGGACTTAATTGCAGGCTTGACGAATTGTGCCTATATAGAGAGTGAGTCAAAAAATAATAATCCCCTAGCGACATCGCGATGACTCAGTCGAAAATAAATATTTTTGTTTCATATTTGCAAGGATTGTAGCTGCGATAATTTGCAACAAGACCACCAAATTTTATTTGAAAATATATTTTAGTTCAAAAGTTACGAATGTTTGCGCAAAAAGTTCAAAAAATCAATTTAATGAGCATAATTAAGTCAAAAAGAATCATGTATGCAGTATAATTAAGCTCAAAAAAATGTTTTTGTCTTCGGTTGCATGTTCATGAATGCTTGTACTCGTGCTAAAATGCGCATTCATGACGTCATGTGCCTGAGAAATCGATGGCCTAGCTGTCTAGCAGGCAATATTCATGTGCTGCAGTGCCATAGCGCTGGAAGCATGGTTTCATTAACGCAGCAAGTTGAACATGTTAAAAAGGACCAATCTTGTGCAGGAGGAAAATGGGACCGAAAACGTTTTAAGGACAAGGTTTGAAGGCGAGTACACTTCGAATAGTCTATTCTTACATGCTCTGCACGCTGAAACAGGTGCAGGCCAGCTACAGGCAAAATAGCCAGGCTGAGCGAGCTTTAGAGCGTTGGTTAACTTGATTTTTAAAACTTTTTTTTCTAAAACAGTCATAACTTTTGAACTTAAAAATATTTTCACATGAAATTTGGCAGTTTTGTTGCAAATTATCTCCTCTCCAATATGAAATCAATATTTCGAATTTTGACTGAGTTATCGCGATATCGCTATGGGATTTTTTTTGACTCACTCTGTACACATCAACTTGATTGGGTATTATCCGATCACTTTATACTATACCACGCTCTATTACGCATACAACGAAGACGTGATGCAAAGGTGCGCATCTAGGCCTTCTTAAGATGTATACTAATATGTAAGTTTAATGCGCACAGGAAAAAATAGTGCAGCTTATGCTAAAATTGCATTGATACGCCAATTTGACTATTCTTTCAAATAAAACTTTAGTCGAATTAATTATGAGACGAAAGTAATTGAAAACCCTCCATTTCAATTTATTCTTCGTATTGCATGAATAGCCTAAAGATTTGAAATTACATCAATCGCGACTGTACAATTACAGGGTTCTATCCAACATTCTGGTCAAAAATGAGTTGATAACACTGCAAGGTGCTATCAGTTGATGGGCTCATTATACACTAAATAGCTATGAGCTTAATTGTCTTTCGTTCGAGTGACAAGATTCTATTAGCACAAAGTATGTTTATTGCAACAATTACAAGGTACTACAGAACCAATGCAAGAGAGCCATTTGCTCACGTGATCGTAAGTTTTCATTACAGCGTCATCGGAGCCGCCATGAATGTAGTGAATGTATGTTTGAATTTCAAATTATAATAACTATCTAAAAATATAAAAAACATACATTTTTTGCTGCAGATAACAATATTGGGAACTGGAGAGGGGATAATCGTGACGCGCTCGAATCATGCAAATTCTGTGATGCATGATTGCTTTTTTTGATAGGGCTTAAATCTAATAATAAAGAATAAGAACAATGTTAAGGTTCTATTTGCAATAAAAATCATCTAAAATTTCCACAAAATCCTCTGTAAAACTTTTTGGCAAATTTGTCGAGTCAAACGGTCTCTTATATGCCTATTTAAACTTGACAAGAGCAAATAGCTACTCTGCAGGGTTTCCCCCTAGTAACAAGTAGAACATTTCAATCGTGATTATCTCGGAATATGTTCGATGTCAGATAGAACCCTGTAATTGTACCGTAGCGCAATGTCTGTATAAAATGCCACAATAACATTATTTTCAGGTGTAATTATCCTCCCTTGTTAATTCACAAAGAGTCAAATTTCTGTTAACAACAAGTTTATTTAGTTAAGTCGCGCACTCGCGCTACTGGAGTGATGCGACCAAAAATTGCGAGGGGGGGGGGGAGGAAGCATGATCAGCAATCACGAACGGTGAGGGGGAATAGTGATAGAGGCGAAGTAAGAAGTTCCCTTTTCAAACATAGCTTTTTTCATGCAGAACTCACAAGCAGCTCCTGCTTGTGCACCAATGTCCTGCCTGCGATAAATTTACGACTCTACGATATTTCTAATAGCACATTTCCACAATATCACAAAATTTATACAAAAGGCTTTATACGGCTTCTGTTATTCAAACTTCAGAAATCTGATTTCTTTTAGATTAAGGTAGATAACTATTTTGCAAAAATATTTAGCTTTTACCCTCCTCGAATACTTGTAGCAAACGCCACTAACAAAAATTGGCTCAAAATGTATCATAATGTAATTTGGTGGGATGGAAACGTTCTTCTCCTTTTCCCTGGGGACGACACCACTGCACCTCCGTCGGGCCTATGGGGTATATAGGTTTAATACTCCTCTTCTGAGCATTTTTTCACTAAGCTTTTGAGAGGAGCGACTAATGCCGAGCATAATATTGTACCGATATAGATATTTCAAAAAGAAACAGCGGATTATTTACGGAGTCTCTAAGCCTCCTTTCGTTTTTCGCTTTCTTCGACTCTCGGCCTCGACAGCAGTTAATCATTCACGAGCGTAGAGATACGCACATCGAGTATAGGCTATAGCCTACTCTTGGAGTACACACAGACACCGGCATCGGTCCGCTATAATGTGACAATTGGGCGGATACACAAAGCTTAGACCTAGAGTGATGGAGAAAGTGCATGGGAAGAAAGCTCGCATTGACAGGACTTCGTTTAAATATTTTCTATTTAATAAGTTCTGTTCGTCGATCAGCATGCGCGTAATTTTTTTGCACCGTTTGGTTGAAATTTAACGAGTGTAGGCTATAGGCTACCTTTTATCACCCCTTATCATCCATAGCCTCAATAAAGTATGAACAAGTTTATCGTGAAAGCTAGCGCAGCACTAGGCCTCTGCCCATAGTCCTACACACTTGCAAATTTCGTGCAGCTGCATGCATCAGTGCATAATTATGTAATTAAAGACTGCTTTCAGCTTTATACCTGAATTAATGGAATAACTTGGACCCAAACTACTAAGGGGAGCACTTTGGCCTCGATGGAATCCAGAGCCCAACTTCATTCGACTACGTTTCAATCTACCCCGTGAATCTAATGTACAAGAGGGGTATGTAATGTAACGAGTCCCTTATGGCTCAGATATGAAGGGTAGTGAGGACTGCCCGCTAGCACTTGCTTATGCTGAGACGTATAGAAGAAAGATTGGATATTGAGAATTGTATTTGAATGAATGTTTAATGATGCTGGGAGTGTCCGTCTCTAATGCTTTCCCGATGGATTCCCGCTGAAATGATCGAGCTTTATTTAATGGTAACGCTGCGACTGCAATTTGTGGATAGTCGTTAGATTACATAGACTATGGGCAGTGTAATGGGTTAGATATGAATAATTCTCGGCTTTCATGATACACTAAGTTTATCGGAAACCTATTGGTTTTTATCAAAGTATAAGATTGCGTACAATATTGACTGGGGACTACCACGCGCAACGAATTAAGTTCGGGATATGCCCGTTGAGCTCAAGAATATTATAGACCGGTGGTTTGTAGGCTAGTGTGGGACAGACCAGACAGAGCTAGTCGTAAACAAATATGTGCAGCAGACATTGAACAGTATTCTTCATCACAAACAATCGGGAACGAAATTTTCACTCGAAAGGCCAGCCTGTACAATACGTAGAGGTCCATCCATTATTAGGCGATAGGCATATATTTATCGAATTCATAGCGGAAACAGCGTATTTATATTGCTCAAAAATGTTGCGCTTGAATCGATAAAATAATGGCAAAACATCTGAGCGGTGTACACGGTAATGTACAGCGCTCAAATGTAAGATAAAATGTAAAACGTAAAGTAAATGTTAGAGCATTATTAGGCCTACCTATACTACACATGTTGAATGGTATAAAACCACGCATAACCATACATTTATTTGATCATACCCACTTGAAAATTGATATCCTCCTATTTCTGCGGAGCACTCCTCCCTAAATTTGCATTGCGCATCTCCCTTTTCGAAATCCTCTCTTGACTAAATCAGTGCTTAGGCCAATTTTCCTCGATGAGATTGTTTTGTTTATTCGAAGATGTAGGCCTATGTTGTGGCGCATTACAGCGCGAGGCCCGCTCTATGCTCTGTAGAGATTTGTACAAATCATTCCTCACCCGAGCTGGGTCCGCAGGTCTCTCAGCTGCTGCGGCCGGGGTTCAGGTAAATCATTTATCACGTCAAGGGGAGAATTTGTGGGAAGGAATTAGTCTGGTAGCACTTAGGCTGTGGCAATTTGCCGCGAAGAGTTGTAACCATAGCTTGTTAGACTATGGTTGTAACTTGTAATCCGCGTGGACGACGGTGTTTTTGGGAAGCGAATGGAATTATTATCGAATTATGCTGCGATTTGCTGGCCAACATTTAAATGCGCTTATATTTAATTGCGCTAAAAAGGTGTATAAACATGGTGTAGTCACTTTATGCGTCGCTTTTTGAATTTGAAATAACGGAACCACTACAAGGTGTTCAAAGATGTCTGATGCATGAGTCGGTTTAATTTATTAACATTTTATTTAGCGATGACTGATTGTACAACTAATTTTTTGTAGGCTTATGTGCATTATTATTGCTATGCATATGCATTTATCACGCACCAATAATTTGATATGCACACAGGGGTTAAAACAGCATCTTTTCCTGACTCGTATATCAAGATATCATTATTTCAAAAAGCCATGAACTTGATTCCTTCAAATTTAAATGCGACAACTCAATGATTTGGGGAATTATGGTAAACTGCGTGCATCATAATTATTTAAAAGTAATCCAGCATTGTCAGTCGGACTTAACCATGTTAAGTAAGTAACATGGTGCTATTAAGTTGGAGAAAATATGTTTGAAGAAAGGTTAGTATGTGATTAAAGCTCATTGCAAAAATCTTAAATCGACTGTCCTGGAGGAATTCACTGACTATCATTATCCAGAACTTCTGCAAAAATGTATTTATACAAAAATTGGTTTGCGGGAATTTCCCTCCGGAGTCCGCGCAGTCACGTGGAAAGCCGTGGATGAGGCGTTCTATCAGTGGACCACGCCCACGCTCCAGTGATGGCTGAGTGCATCAATCAACAGTCACCAGACCGAGGAGGACTTAATCTGACGTGATGGTTACCGCTGCACGGCTCCTTTTGGTCTGGCGTAGTGGATCTTCTGGCTATTTAGTGGATCTACAGTGAAGTATTATTAAAGTAAATGCGTAAATATTTATTTAGCAGGCTCCGGCTATAATAATTATAGCGAAGGCAAGCACTGGAAGCGTCGTTGTGTTTTTGTAATCTTCACATAGGCGTATTTAGCACTACGTTGCAGAATAATGCCATCACAGTGTACTGCAAGATACTAGACTGAGGCTTCTGCTTCTGTACATACTTGTACACTGTGCAATGTGCATGCTTGTATTCATTGTCGAATCCTGTAGGCCATTATTTACAAGAATCAGGTAGGCTCCTATAGGCCGGTTTATTATAGAGTCATTCGCTTACTATTCGAGATTAGCACGTAAGCGCAAGACAATAAACAACCATCGCTTATCTAGTAATGTAATAATTGAAATTGCATAATATCCGGTTGCATGACTTTATAAAGGCCGGTTGCTAGACTTCGATTTAAAGTGCGATTTTATTTTGTAGTCCGCATTAACCAATGAAAATATATGAAAGAATTGTATCAAATAATCTGATCGGTTAATCCGGACTACAAAATAAAATCGCACTTCAAATCAAAGTCTAGCAACCGGCCTTAAGAGATCAAACAAATAGTCTATGCCTAAAGCATCAGATAGGTCGATCATTTTTTGTGCGATGTGTCGACAAAAACAATCGGCAATGTCATGCTTAATTATTTATTGCTACTAATATTTTGTACAAGAAGTCCTTTCAATGTCACGTTGATTATCGCATGCTTAGAAATATTTATATAATAATATATAATAATTATAATATATAAATAATAATATTTAATAATATTATATAATGCTTATACGGAATAATAAATAGTTATGCGTTATAGCCTAAATTACATTTCTCACACTTTAAAGTTGGCTATATTTTTCGTTCGCGGTAGGCTGATAGCCTATTTCACGGTATAATAATAATTGTTTGCTACTTCGAGTCTGTGTCACACATGACAATTGACAAGGTCTGCATGAGTTTGACAAAAATGTCTCAATTACACAGAGGGACGGCGGACATGGGAGTGGACGCACAGGGGGCCCGAAGGACGGTCCCCCCTCGTAATAAAGGTGGCGACCCATCATATAATTATACGCTTCCTCACTTCTTAATAAGAGACACTAAAATTCTGTAGGAATTTTTTTTTTATTCTATGTAGGCTCTATACACAATAATCGCGATCTTATGAAATCATTTAATATTTCTGCTCAAAAAAGTTGCACTTGAACCGCACAGAATGAGTCAAATACGTTAATAAAAATAGTTTAGAGGCATGACAATAGATAGGGTGTGGTTTCTAATAACGTGTACTCATAGTATGGGCTTATGAATTTGTTCAGGAAGGGGACACTGTGGACTAAGAAACTTTCGTTCCCTTCATAACCCCCTTTCACCCTCTCGTGCCTCAATTAAGAAAAAATCTGACAGCGCCCTCCCCCCCCTCCCCCCGGCATTCCGGCCGCAATATTAACCCCCTCTCCCCTCTTCCACATTCAACGTGGATCGACTCGCCTGCCAGTGGACACTCCAGCTGACCACTTGTCTCGCACGGCACCCACTCCACGCGGCGATTATAGTTATGACGTTATGACGAGGGCATTATAACGCGTGCAGCCTGCAGCATCAACCATGATGGGAGACATCCCATAGTTGGACAAGCAGAGATTGAGGATTAATGACTTCAAACACGCGCGGACGTGTGTGTGACGTGTCGCACTTGTGGCCGTTGTCATTGTTCACTGTCCAGCGAAACTGTTATTGTTATGATCAGGGAATTTCGCACACCATCTCTGGGGGGGGGGGGGGGGATTGATAACCCAGTTTTGGTTGGACACCCCCCAACGTCTCATTCTTTGGAGGTGGTGTTATGCAACCCCTTGGGGGAGGGTGTTTGGATTACACAAAAACCGTTACGTGCACATAAATGACCTTTTGAATCTTAATAGGGGGTCAAAATGAGAAATCAGTGTGAAGAACGAGGTAAAAATATATGATCTATATTTCGCCATGAAGGCAGTCCAACATACAAACATAACAAACAAACATAATTGCAAGAGCGATAGCAAAAGTGGCATTCTGTAAACATCTATTCTTCCCGGTCGTCAGTTTTTCACGACAGGGAAAGAGTGAGCCTTCCTAGAAAAATACCCTCCCCCCTGAATAATTTGACGCCCTTTAGCAGATCGTGCGAAATACACTGACTATGACTGCAGTGCTAAGAGGATAGCCTGAGCTGCAGCGGGCGGTCAGTTTTTTAATATCCTTCAAGTGAGTCCGCTTTGGAGCGGCTGTCCGCGCAAAACAAATGTTCACGCCCAGATTTCTGCATAAATCTAACGGACAGGACTGCAGCGTGGCCTGCAGTCTGAGTCCTTGCTTGGACGCCCTCAATGTTTGATGAAGTCGCGCAGAGGGCGTTGACCGTCAGTCAGTCAGGGAGCGCGCGCACGTGTTAAAGATAGCGAGGACACCTGCGATCTCTCAGAGCCGCGTGACGTCATGCGCGAACAGCGTCAGCAGCTTGTGCACTATGGAACTGAAAACGAGGTCACGGCAGTCATTGTATCAGCGTGTGCGTAAAGTAGGCCTAGTTCAAGTCTTTAGAGGCATCTTTTTATCTTTTTATATATTTAGGCGCAGATCGACTGTACCTAGGCCTTAATTCTGAGACGAGGATTAATATTGAACAAGTTTGTGAAATATGAAGTCAATTTGTGAAATTATAAATAGGCCTATAAGCGTTAAGGGCATAGAACACGTTGAGTCATAAAAGGCCAAAAGTCTTGCGATATTCATAGACCAATGTCGAGTTATGAATTGAAGTATAGGCTCTTTAAAAAAAACGTGGAATCACAGGGACTCAGATTAAGGCCTGCGTCCGTCCATGGATGGACCCTACAATAGCGCTGCATGAAGCAACATACGCTGCAGCAGCCATGCATATACTAATAGTATAGGTTGGAAATATCCTACAGATTGTGATCAAGCTATGCTTAATCCACTGATCAATGGTAGTTTTGCAGTTTAACAATTGTATAGCCTATAGGCCTATTATAATGTATTTCTAGACGTGCTTTTAATACTAGTCTGTAATTGCGTAGGCCTGAAATGTATGTGAAGTTTATAAGAAGGTTGCGTTAATTTTAAAATAGGTACACAACTCTTAAAACACGCGTAAATATAAAATATTAATTTTAAAATCCATCAAAACTTTGTAGCTATCTAAGATAGCTACAAAATTAAAGATAGCCTATCTTTAATCTAAACTAGAATAATCATCATTATGTCCGTTATTTTAATAATGCTTAAGGTCTAAGAAATTGGACTGCTAGATTACAATATTGCCCGCATTAGAATATAACTTACATACACTATACAACTTTAAATTAGATTAGATTATAATGGTATAATAATATTCATTAATATATTAGTTACTTTTCAATATATTAGTTTATTTATTCGCGACTTAGGCAAGGAACACTAAATGAAAACCATCGAGCCAATCTATTAA